>JAFFZH010006019.1:382-11689 GCA_018420115.1 Euura saliciscinereae
GGGGGGGGGATTCCCAAAGCAACTTTGCGTAACAGTTTATGTGGTTGTAGTTGTGATTGGCTACTATTTTACTACAGACGTTAGGAACCAATCAGACCATTTCACTTTCCGTCCCCATATTTCTGTGTATACCACGGTGTATACTTTGGTATTCCCTTAAGTTCGTGGTATTCCCAGGTCAGGTTAGGTTCGTTTGGTTATACCGAGAGATATACATGGTTCGCCACTACATATTCCCAAAAAAGCGAAAAAGTTAAACGAAAAACGACAAGGGATCTAAAAATTGTGACAAGAGATCGGGGCAATTTTGCGAAACAGAAAATACGACGAGTGGTTTTTTGTACAGCCCACACATAAGAACGTTACCGTTCATATCCATACATACATATGGATATGTATGTGAACAATAATTATATTTTCACTGTAATTGGTTTTTTATTTTATTTTTGTTTTCAGTACACACACACAAAAAAAGAAATATAAATGCCAAGAAAACCTTTGATTTTTCCTTGTGTCTTTATTTCAAGCTCTATTGATGGAAGAGCCGACTGATCGTCATAGCAGTAATGTGAGAAAGGTGCAGTTTTGGATCTCTATATAGCGCTGACGTCTCCGGAGGGAATGTTCATTCTTGCATGTAAAAATGTACGACTCGATATTCTAATAAGTGAGTTTAGCTCCAAATTGAAACAAATATTTACAACACGTTCTATACACACTTTCTTCATTCGATATGAGAGTTTTTTCATCTACTCTGTGGTTTATCGTGTACAAACATCGATTACTTCACTCTCCATTCAGCTTTGGTTTACGTTTTACATCAGAAATATTTGCCGATACATTAGCTATTCAGCTCTGTTGCTGTGTTTGTGCTAAAGGTACTTCATCCTTTCTTTCAGAACAGCATGTTGGGATTTTTTTATTCAAACATCAGATGGCTGACCAGCTTGAATACAAAGTTCTTACAATGACGCAACAGGCCCAGGTTAAGTTCTTCGAGGAGGTGTTGTCTAGTCATTAGAAGAAGCTACATAGCGAGATACACACTAAAGAATTGAGAGGAGACGCGAAGAAACATTTTTATTCAGACAAATCAGAAAATTTAAACTACTATTGGAATTCGGATTTATTGTATTTTATTATTGTTTAGAGATTGATTCAAGTCGAGTGACAGTGTAATAGTCACATTTAAATATCAATTTAGTTGAATAAACCTTTGGAGATCTGGAGAAGTCTAAAATTGTCGACTTATATTTGTTTTATTGTCACTTGATATCTCAATTATTTCTGTTACAATAGGTCCTTGAGATACAGCAAAAAGCCTTGGAGCAGACTCATAACTACTAGAAATTCACTCACCTTACTTTGAATTTGGTGTCCGTTTTTAAACGTTGTTCTGGCCAAACAAGCCCAGACGCTCTTCCGGGCAGTGCGCATGCCTGTGTTATTCGCTCAGTTTGAGTTACTCAGAGAGTTCAGGGAAATGCTACTGCGAACACAACGACACAGAGCTCGTACGACGTACAGTATGTGGCAAACTGAAGAGAACTGGCTGTTGGCCAAAAAATGTTGCCTTGGGCATAATGGCATAGATTTAGATAGTTAGGTTAGGCATATGGTATAAGTGATTACCCATTGTCAATAATGGTCCATACAATTTGGGAGTAACTTGGGATTTAAAGGATGGGTGAACCTACTGGTCTAGAACACTGTGTAAAGCAGATATTGAATTTGGAGTAACAGCTTCACTTAGGGCATTATCTTAACATTAAGTAATTACCTGCTAGGTGGAGATAGTATTGTTGTTTAGAGTCTACACGAGCTTGTAACACAACTTATTTATTTATTCATTTATACGAAAGAACTCCGTTTGACAGCATACGTACAAAGGGATACAAGCATGAGGCAGAGAAAAAGCGAAGAAATAAATGAACATACAGAAAGTACTTAAGTGACCTACATATTTGAAATACAAGATGCACCCACCTGCTCGTCAAAACTTGCTCCGAAAACTCGGAATGACATCATGGTTTCCAGTGGTAAGTATCCATTTACTCGTTTGGAGTAATTTGGATTTTAAATGTATTATTATTTTCATTTCTTTTTTAATCAATAATCAATCGGCCAATATAATCATATCGGATTCTTTTATATTATGATGTGCCAGAATTTATATTCAGAACACTTTTTACTTTAAGTTCACTGATTGTCTGCGATGTCGACATATAACGATGAACTGATTTTGATGTCAGTTATGTGGTCTACTTTTACAGATTGAGCACTCTTCATAAGGTCATCTCGTCGCTGCCATGCTCCAGTTACGGATCTGGTGAAAGCAACATAGTGTGCTATTCCACCGTGTACATGGGGTGGTATCAACTGCACGACTGCACATAGCAGGTACCGTTTAGTTCCAATATCTAAAAGTGTTGGCACATCTCGCAAGGAACTTGTCATGTTGGTCACATTATGGCGCTTGGCCCAGTTAGATGTTTCATAAACAAACTCAGTATCCACACATAAGTATGGGCCCAACCGAACCTTGCTGTTGGCTGTCTTCTGATTGCAGTCTCGACAATACTTCAGGTCATTACGCAGATATTTCTTAATTTCAGTTACCAGGCATCCAATTCCGTTGGTCCAGATTGGATTAGCTTGTATTTCAATGACAGGCAACTTGTTTGTGTGAGTAGCTTTACAATTGGTATCGGTTGTGACACACTGCTCTTTCATGTGTGAATGTACATCTACTCCTCTCCTTCCCTCCGGGTTCTGGGCGCCAATCAGTCTCGACTGATGTCTAGAGTAATAAAGAAATTCTACATTATGTTGTCCACGGCTTGAAACTGGTGAACTCAGGGCTACTTAAGGTCGACAAATTGAATAGCAACGACTTTTGGAAACCAACGGTGGTGATTCTCCTCTCTATCCCGTCTGCCTGTGGTGATGCTCACGATGCCGTCCGTCGATCTCCACGTCTTTGCGGTTGAAGTTATGGCTTTTTTTTTTTTTTTTTTTTTACCTAGCCTGTTGTTCTAACGATGTCCTATCAATCCTATTACCTTGCTCTACGGAATTTGTGCAATGTAAGACTCGTGGTCTTACTGAGGAGGGAAGTTCTACCTGCTCTAAAACGAGAGGACTCGGAATCAACGTACCACGTTCGTTTAATCCCTTCTCCGAAGATCCGGGGGTTTCTACTAGTGATAGTCTATCCGAGGTCTAAACCGTATATGTGAAGGATATGGGATGTGGAGCAGTTTTCGGTGGATAGAGAGTTTAGATAGGTGTGTAAATGAAATATTGTTCACGAAGTCTCGTTATATCCTTGAGGATTTTGCACGCAGACTGAGCAGAGAAATTGACAAGATAATTCACCAAGTTTTATAAGACTGATCAACGTGGCACTATAATCCGATGTGCACTTATTTTTATTTAATGAAAGAAATATCAAACTCTGTGGTTGAAATTTTGTTTTCCTTTCGTTTATATCGTAAATTTATAAAGTGTAGTCCTAAATGAACTGGAAGTTGAGTTAGTTGAGTTTCAAGTTAAATTTTTCTAAGTGCTTTTAATTGGAAATTGAAAATTTTTCTAAGTTCGAAATGACTCTAAATTCGCAGTAACAGCAAGGCGCCGCACTTACGTACCAATTTGACCGAAGTCGCGACCGAAGTGATTTTCTCCGTACTGAGATTTACCACGAAACCTCGGTACGGGGACTATTTCTCGTGTTCGCGTAAGCAGGTTTATTCAAATTTCTGGAGTGGGGACTGACCCACGAACTCCTCAACTTCCCGCCCGCGTAAGAATACTATTTACTGAATACTCTGCTGTTTCTGCGTCCATGTTAATCCTCATTTATTGTATAGGTCAGTAGTTTGAATACATGGTATATTACAATAGTCTTTTTGATGGTCTGCGTGCGTCAGTTATTTGACTTAATTTTAAATTTAATAATACAATTTTCCAGTCTTAATTTTTACGTGTAATTTGTCTAACAGCTTGAAATGTGTAATGTGTTGTTGGTGTTTGAATCTAAGTTACCATGGAAATGTGTGTGTGTGTGTGTGTGTGTGTGTGTATGTGTGTGTTGATTTTATCTAATCCTTACTCTAGGTACTAACGGCTCTCTTTCCCGTTTTTTTTTATTTTTTTTATTTTATAATTTGGTGGGTACGTTACACGGTACAAACCATTTTTTCGTCGGTGCAGGGAAATTTCTCCATAAGGTTTCTGAAAAGTGTGTTGACGTTGGTCCTACAATCTATTCTATCATCCACACACACCGCAGAATTCTGAGCATATAATACATAGTAAAGCACGGTTTCTGTAAACTTGGTTTTTACGACAGCGGAGCGAAAACAGCGAGTTTCCATCCGCAAACGAGGATGGAAACCAGTCAATTGCCGGTCCCTCGTTTGCGGATGGAAACTTGCTGTTTTCGCTCCGCTACTCGCTGTTTTCGCTCCGCTGTCGTAAAAAATAGTATGTTCACCTCGGAGAAAACAGTTGCTTGTGCCTCGTACGAGTTGAAAACACCTCGGCTTTGCCTCGGTGTTCAACTTCGTACTCGGCCCGCAATCGACTGTTTTCTCGCTCGGTAAACAATATACTATTCCCAATCCATTCAGTGCATACTCACTAACTGCTTTGAGAAATGATGGCGTTGTTGTACGTTCTAGTGCGACCATATCATCCACGAAATTTCTGAACTTCTTTACGTTGCAATATGCAGTGGCCATAGATTCAGTCAAGCTATCCCATGCACACGTGGATTCAAATAATATTTTTTTGCCATTCTCTCTTTGCCAATTTTATTCCGTTTTGTATGTTTCCAGTAGACCGTTTTCCTTTCGGCTTCTGGAGTTTGATGGCTAATTCTGGATCAGGTGTGACATGTATTCCACGCCTTGGATTGGAGTCTAAATGTAAAGGACTTTTCTGTGGGATAATGACTGTCGGAGTAGCTTTATCCGGGGCTTCTTCATGTCTTCCTCCGTCACGTGCAGTGTTTGTGGGCCTTTCATTGGAGATTTCACGACCCTCAAACTCTAATGAATAGACATCGACGCCGAGTTTTTGAAAACGATAGTTTTCAATGTCGCTCCTACTGACATCATACGCCATCGTTGAATGAAGTGCGATATTTTTGTAGAAAGAAGTGTACGTTGTGATACTTTCGCCAAATGGCACATCGACAGATCCCATTGACGACTTACTTGATCGTGTGGTTTGAGTCAACATCCTATTTGGTTTAATGTCTATTGGTTCTTCTTTTGTAGTATATGTATCTGGGATAGTATTCTCACCGGTGTTATGGTCTCCGTCTCTCGAAGGTTTGAATTTTGTACCCTCAGTTAATAAAGGTGAAGAAATTTCATCTTTTTTTATTATCACATTGAGAAGGACAGGTTTCTTCTCGGTGTTATTGGCTTGATCTTCCAAAGATATGAATTTCGCCTTTTCAGATGATGAAAGTGAAGAAAGAACACCATGTTCAGCTAGCGGTTCTTGTATGAAGCTGGGGAAATTCTCCGAGTCTGAGTTGACAGAATAGATTGGTTCGTCATCTTTACTAGCCCTTCGAGTACACACGTTCTGGAAATAACGCGCAGTACACACGGGGTCGCATTGACCCCAGCCGTGTTTAAACGATTGCCACGTTGCCAGTATCGTTCCGAATGACTCATAAAAATTCAGGATATTAGTTTGAACCTTCCAGAATAAGGATATGATGGCAAAAAAATTTTATCGAATTTTCAAAATGGCGAAAAAAAATCAGGAAGGAGGCAATGCGTAAAAAAAACATTTTTTACGAAAAAAATCATAACTCTGGCAATTTTCAATATATCTTCATGAAATTTTAGGGTGATACTCTTGAGATACCATAGTTTACAGAAAAAATAGCTCCATCGTGGGCATTTCAAAAAGGGTATTTATTTTGACATCTGAAGAGGGCTCATTCCGGAGTGAAATAAAGTACAATAATAATGAAAAATGAGCGATTTATTATCAAAATCAGTATGACAAACGTAGGAAAAATTATTGTTCTCCACCACAGTCAATGCAGATGAACATTCTGTGTGTGTCGCACATGGGGCGACTGCACGAGGAGCACAGCTGCTGAGTTTTGTGATCCTCGTGTCGTTTACACAATCCGCAGCGGACCCTCTTTTGCGAATACTGGCGCTGTCCGGATTGTTGTAAAGCCGTTTGGGAGCCAAGAATTCCTGCGATTCCTTGTTTTAAATAATTACGTAGAGTAGGGGAGACCGGGGCGGAACGGCCCCCCTAACGTTTGGAGCAATTTTTTGAGGTCTCAATGATAGAATTTTTTTTAGAAAAATCAGGAATCGTTTATTCAATCATTTTTGTGATAAAATTAGCAAATTACGATAACATAAAATAATATATTTTGTTATTTATATCAATAAACTAAAAAAGTATCTTTAAGTCCGTTCCGCCCCGTACACGGGGCGGAATGGACTCCGTTTTTTTTTTCAATTTCTTCACCGACACACCTTGCAAATAAGCCGGGATTCATCGTCCTCACTGTCTATGTCAGCACACGAGTTATGTGCCCACTGCTTGCACTCCTAAAATGCAATCCACCCCCCAGTTGAAGTGGAATATAATTTCTTGCAATATATGCATCCGCATCTTCGTCGTCTTCGGATGTTTGATTTTCTGCGGAGTCAATTTCTTATACCAGTAGGACCATACTATACTATATCAGTAGACCATATACCTAGTACCATACTATACCAGTAGACCATTCCGCCCCAAACGCATATGTATTTAGAGAATATTCAGTAACCACCGTAAACAATTTTTTTTTTCGAACTGCATTGTACACAAAGATAGCTAAGAACATGCTGATTTAGGTGGGCTGAACGTTGATTGCGAAGAAAAAAAATATGGCAGACATACCTTGGTTGCAAACGCTCCGGAAAGTTACAATAGCCCAGCGAATTCGCTCACTTTTATAGACCGACTATGTTACTGGCCCGCGACAGCAGTTGCAACCTTACTAAACCATAACAGACATTCTGTTAGTAAACACTTGTGAATCTGAGCGGACTCCAGCGCCTCCAGACGAAATTAAACCACCGAGACCGTTCTGCCCCGGTGGTCCATTCCGCCCCGGTCTCCCCTACACACGGAGGGTCAAATTGACCCCAGCTCGCGCACGGCCTACTCCGATTAACTGCCACGAACGAACTGCTGCCGCGATTCGGGCAACTCTAGTCTTTTCTTACAAAGGGTACCCCAAAGCATCGTCAGAGGGTGGGCCAGTCCTTTAGGGCGCCAATAACTTATAGTAATTCTAGCGCAAAGTTGCGCTTGGAGTCATTTTGACCCCGGTCGTACTCGAAGGGCTAGTGATCACAGGAACGTTCTTTTCAATGCACGGAGGTCTGTCACTCAATAAATCTGGATTTAGTGACTCGACAGCAGTAGACGAATGTTTCGCAAGATCTAGACGTTTGGTAACTTTTTCTTGGTGGTCATTTTTTGCAATATATGTTTGATCTGGCAAATTCATAGAATGTTCAGGAGAGAGTGTGAGCCTCGCTTTGACCTTATCCTTTGATCCGATCTGACGAATTGAATCTGTATCATTTGCGCCAATATTAGGGATCTCGGGGTCGTCTCCTCCTTGGCCCTTCCATATCTCGCCTATCCTTAGATGCGAAACACTTACTGCACTCTTGGTGACTTTTTTTTCTGTTGCTTCCGTAGTTGTTAGACGAATATATTCGGCCCTGGACAACTTCATTGTGGCATCGATCAATCGAGAGTTTTTTATAAACAGTTTGTCTGCTCTCAATGGCCTTCTATCATCCAGCAAAGAATCTTTAAGATCTGCGAAGTATGCTTCCGATCTGGCGGAGGTTGCTACACTGTATTTTGAATGAAAGTGATCTTGCATCAGATTCGTCCATGCTGGAAATTCTTTGCAGAGTCGTACTAACGAGGGGAGGCTCAGATAGGTTCATCGAGTTAGGGGTACGGACTTCGCGTGGTTATAGTGTGGACAGGTACTAAGAAAAACCCACAAGAGACAGCCGCCAACTCGGCCCGGTTGCCGAGAAATCGCGGGTTGAAAATCGGATCGGCAGGTATGAATTTGTTATTATCTTGTCCAAAAACTTCCATGAAATATGAACACGTGGTTTACGTGAACTAATTTCGTGGTACATTCATAAAGTATCCCGATTTTCGAATAATAAAGCAAATTCTTGTATTTACTGTCAACATATATTTCCTGGTACTCCATTGAAACACTTCCTACACGTCACTCCATTCAAGGAAAAACGAAAGTAAATCGTAAAATTGTGGCTCACGTATTCGCTAATAATACAAAAATTGGTAATTTTTGAATTAGAATAATACTAAAAGAATTAGAAGTAATATTAAATTGGAAATTTGAAGAAAAAAAAAAAAAAATTACTTCGAAATTTTCAACCCGCGATTTCTCGGCAACCGGGCCGAGTTGGCGGCTGTCTCTTGTGGGTTTTTCTTAGTACCTGTCCACACTATAACCACGCGAAGTCCGTACCCCTAACTCGATGAACCTATCTGAGCCTCCCCTCGTAAGTTCTCAACTATTTCTGGACAGTACAACGCGTTCGATTCTACATTAAAATCTGTTGAGCCGTGAGTATTGTTATCATTCTTGAGAAGCGCCTCTTTTCTAATGGTCTCAATGTGTTGGACAATCATTTTTTGTTCATCGCTTTCCTCCTCAATTTCTATAATCTTCAGTGTGTCTTCTTTTTCAGCTTTATCCTTTTTGGTATTGTTGATACCAAACTGTTCAAATTGGAAGGTTCCTATTCGGGCGATCAACCATGTTCTAGCTTTTTTGCATACTGAACCGCTGTCCAGTTCATTCTGACAGACAGTGAATACAGCCTTTAGGGTTTCATCGAACTCCGTAACTCCGTACTCATATACCCAATGCACTTGCAGTAAAATAGTTTCTTCCTTGAGTCTTTCGTGTGGGAGAAACACTTGAAACTGGTGACATTTTTTATTAAATGGGCTATATCAATTCGCAAGTAACACGGCGGAGTTTGGACCAGTTGTTCTTCGCTATTCAAAATTCTAAAACTCTGTGCAAGATATCTTTGATATTTCATGTTATTACAAGCAAGGCAAATACCGTTTTGTAGAGCTTTGCTCATCTCGGTGACCACTTCCTGTGGTATTTGGGCTCCTGATCCGAAGAACTCGTTTAACCAAAACACTATAAAGTTCGTGTCCTGTCTTTCAGACAGTGTCGTACATAAAGGTACAATTTTTTTTCCCAGGTGCGAGACTATGACGAATATGAATATATGTGCGCCAAGGACTTTATCGCGAGATATTCTCGTGACGATACCTCCGGATGCATCTATTGACACAGGTATACCCAATTTCTGAAGATCATTATGCATAGTGATCTGCTCCGGCGACCAATAAAAGACATAGAATTTGTTGTACCCAATATCTCGCAATGTCTTGTTGAACTCAACGTCACCTCTCAGCTGATTGAAGGAATCCCACAGAGATAATGGCTCGTTGAATCCAAGTTCTTCATCTTTAGCCTCTTGTCTCATTTTTCTGGATGTGGGGCTTGAAGGTACATGGGCTGGCTCCACATCACCATGGTCCATTTCTGCATTAGCAACCTCCCGTCGGTACACCCGTGGTTTTTTATGCTCGAGGATCTTCTTAGCCTTTGTTCGTTCCGGCCCTGCTACATGGCGCTTACCGGTGTGAGGTATTCCTCGCGTATCTGTTGTTTTGATGGAGATGATAACATCTTCATCATTTGTGGGCTCCTTTGAAATGCATCCATACAATTGGGTGCCGCAGTCTTTACATTTTGCTTTGATTGATAAGAATTTGGACATGATGTCAGAGTTTACCCTCGCCCTCTTGAAAGCATACACGCAGGGTAGTTTTTCCTTCTGCCATATAGATTTTGCCACAACATCAGCCCATCCTCTCTGTAGAGCCAAGTATGTACGCCCATCTCTACAAAGTTTTTCTGTCGGTCGAAGTTCTGCCCATTGTGACTGTTGTAGCGTAATGTCGAATTCCAAGGTTTTTTTCTTGTCTTTTTTGGGGACTTTGAAATGGGGATGATACGTGTCGCTTGAATCTTCATCATCAGATTCACTCGCGTAGCTGTCTGAATTTCTATCGTCTTGAACAACATCGCGGACTAGCCCCTTCAACCTCATCTGTGTTGCTAACACATTGTTTCTATCCTGACTCACGTAGTAGAATAAATTTAACGGTTTCATTAAATTGTTCCTTTCATTGCAGATTGAAATCCACACATCGTCACTTTTAATCTTTAGATCCCCTGTTTTTTGGAATATGTCGAACCTGTCCAAGACCTCCAATATCTGATCATTTGTCACGGCAGGTTTCCGACCAACCATTTTTGCACTTGCTCGATTTTTTTTTATTAAATTTTCTATGGAATACGTTTAATTGAGGACTCAACACTGATAATCATTATTCACAACGTTATTTTAGTATTTAAAGTACGTTAGCCCATGCTTAAAATCGTGGTAGTAAAAATAATAATATTATGTTCTTTTAACACAGACTAATTGTTGAAAAACCTCCTTAGTCAACACTGTCAATTATTTCTCAATTATCAACGATTTGAGAGCGTTTATTCTCCATGTCTAAGATTTTTGGCTGGTAATTGAAAGACTCCCTCTGGATCCTAGCTTGTGATACCGTACATTCCGATTGAGCTCGTAGAATTTATATATTTCGATGAAAGTAACAATAATACGAGTAAGCTTCGAATAATTATCTCAACAACAATAACAATATGTTGGTCGTTAATCAACAGTGGTACCGATGTCTCACACGATTTGATGCACGCGAATCAATCACGAATATTTCTCAAATGACGATTACACATCCATATGCACATGGTGAAAGGCAGTAAAGACAGACGACAAGTAAACGAACCTTGATATGACGAAACAATTTCAAAATGTGTTCCGACGTGGCCAGCTCCTGTCACTTTGTCCAATTTTTGTCGTCGAATTGCATAATATTCAATTATGCCTTCTACTTTCGGCTAACTTGTTGCTGCGCAGAAACCGAGATCGGAACAATTCACTGTTCTGCGCATGGCATTGGCAGTTAAATGTATGGTGGCATTTTCATTGGCAGTAAATAGCGCCAATGAAAATGCGCCGCAAATCTCATATTTGCCAATCATTTCGAAAATTACGAAGAAGCAAATGATGATAATAACGGAGCAATTTAGAGCGATTAATTAGC
>JAFFZH010006113.1:434-14242 GCA_018420115.1 Euura saliciscinereae
ACCAGGAAATTTGTTAAACAATGATTTGTTTAAACAATTTTTTGACAACTTTTGGGCATTATTATTATTGAAAATGAATACTCTTATCATCTTGATTGTGGTTGATTTTTTTCCGATTTTTATCTCATCTCGAAGTACTCAATATTGACGACGAGACTCACTTTTGGTTGAGATTGTATAGCCTATACATCCTTAAAACGAACAGATTCACATTGACAAAACCCACACTGAATTCGGAAATTCGAAGAAACGGGATCTCTAATTCCGGTAATCGTGTCGTTTCAATTTTCTTCCGGTTGTTGTCGACACGGGAAGCGCATATAAGCGCGCATCTACATGTACTGCAAACCAAAAAAACCACCGAACTGGGCACCGAAGTACAGAGCAGGAGCGCGTGTGTAGAATGGCTCAGTGTAATTGAGGATTGCATCAACAAGGTGCACCACGATATGGTAGAATTCGCACGGAACGAAATATACCTCGGAGAGAACTGAGAAACCGGAACGATTCTGGGGAGAGATCCTGGGATTGGAGATGATGACAGCAATTCCAAAAGATGTTCTGGAACATCAGATTGGTTTGGTTAGAGAAAACATAGTTAGGAAGGGTACATCCCGAGCACGTCAATTTAGTCTAGCACATAAGTTAAGTAGTTTCAAGATAGGCGATTTAGTTTCGTGACAAGCACTCAATATATCCGACGCAGCAGCAAAGCAATCAGCCAATTTTTCAGCGTTTTACGAAGGGCCATACGAGCTCACTGAAAAAGTGGATCTTACAATATTGAAGTTGATTATTCCAGCTACGAGTAGTGGATGAGGCAAATTTCACGTGAATATGTTAAAGAGGTATCACCCGAGAACCACTCTAGAATCGAATTAGTTCTTTTTAGTTAAGCGGATATCATACAAATTCCATTCGTCACTAATTTTAAGGGGGCTTATGTAATGGATCCGACGAAAATTTCTGCGAACAGTACACAAAACTACCGGCCTTTTTTTTTTAATGCTGCTAAAACTTAGAAGAAAAGACAAAGTTGAATTCACTGCCACTTAGGCAATACACGCACACACGCAACACATTAAACACCAAATTTTGTTCAGCACTTAGACGTGAAGCAAGAAATCAAGTTTATATTCAAATATGAGGATATTTCCTGTGTTGCTACGAAGCATTAAAGTATATGTTCATACTATCAATAAACGGGGTAATATTATCACGTACAAAACTAAACAGAACTTTGGTGAATAGTATTCATGCACGGAAAATGGAAGAAGTAAGGTTTCCTTGGGTCAAACGTTGGGCTTTTCACTTCACTTCACGTCTTCGTCTATTTCCACTCTAGTCTAGTTAAGGTAGTACCTCCATGGATTCCATGTGCTGCGAAATCTCTGAGACTTCGCCGATGTATTGATTAAGATGCTATGTCTGTGGAATTTCAATGAGACTGACCGTTCCAAACTGGAGATAATCGCAATTGAAATCTCCAATTTTTACACCTAAAGCCCATACCCAACGTACGCGAACGACACGTTTTCTTTTCTGGTCTTCATACCAGTGGAGTGAGAGTAGAGAGTAGAGGCTACTGACCGGATATTCTCTGAAAATTCCAGAATTATTCACGGTTTATTTTCGAAAAAATATACGCAGAAAGTATCAAATATCGTTGAGTTGAAGCGAGACAGACTGTTCGCTGTCTCTTTCATCTCACAGTCGGTCTTGCCTCACGCATGGGCAACTGCGTTCATGTACGTTAACCTATCCAAATGCCGGAGCGCTGACAGTCGTAACCGAAACTGTTGTCCCGCAGATTGGAGAAAAGTCTACTTTTTCAACATTCATAAATAATATTTAGAATCTCAATCACTTCAGTGCTAATATTACGCGTTTTAAGGTATAGGTAAGTTTGCAGGATGAAATTATTCGAACTTATGTGCACCTACATGAAATGAACTTGAACATAATTGTCATTGAGACTGTCGTGGAGGTACCTCCTTAAGCGACACTGAATTGTAAAGGAATTTAGTCGTATTTTTAGGATTAAATGCACACAGATAACGAGAAAAAGAAAAATTTAGTACGGACGCTGAAATACCAAAACTACCCTTGCTACTCACTGCTTCGCACTTCGATTTTCCTAAATGGGAAGAGAATATCAAAAGTTCGACAGACGTTTTCAAGTTGGCGATAGTTCGAGATAGCTTCGATCGTCCATGCCGCGGCGGTCATATCACGGTAGGCACTCCGGCAATTTTACTGCGCCGCGTCACGCCGCAGGTGCCAAGTTTAAACAGCTATATAGTAGTTTGCACATCGTAAATGGATAACAATATCAGGCTTCACAGTTATTTGATGCAACGCGCATGTGTGTGTGATCCACGGTTTAGTGACTGCTAATCTTGAATCCAATCGCACATGGATGTACACGATTCTGATCAGTGAAGTTATTGAAACAACCTTCATGACGCAGTCCCTTCGATGTATGTGCCTCAGTCCAATCATACAAATAAATTTCACCCAAAGCTTTGAATTTATCATTTAATAAAATCCATCAAAAATTAGTTTTTAACGAAAGTCGTCCTTCAAAAAAATCTCTCTGAAAGGATTGAAATAAAATACAACCAGCAAGTACAGAAAAGAAAAAAAATCAAATCGAACCATGTAGCGTTGTGCTCGTTCGCTCGTTACGCTCGCTCACTCGATTGGGTTTTCATAATTGGTGAGGAGAAAAATTGGGAGCATGAATTTCGAGAAGAGAAAATTTTCGAAAGAAAAAAATTTAGGGAGTGCTACTTGCGGGCCAGCTGTGAGTAGTGGAAGAGCGACCACTAAGGTCTACAAGTCATATTTTTCTTACCTTGCTAAGAAGGCCCGCCAAGTAGCACTCCCTAAATTTTTTTCTTTCGAAAATTTTCTCTTCTCGAAATTCATGCTCCCAATTTTTCTCCTCACCAATTATGAAAACCCAATCGAGTGAGCGAGCGTAGCGAGCGAACGAGCACAACGCTATATGGTTCGATTTGATTTTTTTTCTTTTCTGTACTTGGTGGTTGTATTTTATTTCAATCCTTTTAGAGAGATTTTTTTGAAGGACGACTTTCGTTGAAAACGAATTTTTGATGGAATACTTTTTTTGGAAGACCAATTTTGGTTGGTGGGCATTTTTGGAGACAGATTTTGTGTGGAAAACTTTTTTCGGTGAATTTTTGTGGTTGGACACATTAATGTACTTGGCGAAAGGTTTTTGCACCGGAGGTGCTTTTTGGGAGATATCAAGACTTTTTGTGCATTTTTTCCTTAATAACTGTGCTTGCTCGATTGGGTCTGTGTAGATCCTCACTCGCTATGCTCGCTCGGTTGTCAGTATTTTTCTGACCGATTATTACTATTGAGTATATCCTATTAGATGGACGGTGAAGAATCTTGCATTTTCTGTTATAGAACGCTAGATATCGTCGGAAATGTCAACAAAAACGCGTGAATGTATGCTCAGTTCATTTCTCTAACTCTGACTTTCGATTAGAGGCAGACCTGGAATATTTAACCCTTATTGGGTTGCAGACATTGGTCCGTCAAAATCATTTCGAGTAAATATCCGCAACATGGAACCCTGCGCGCGGCCCTCCTCTTCCTTTCTCATCCAGGCTTGGCAGAGGCAACAGCAGAGTTAGTTACAGGCAGGGTTATAGTCACTGCTCATTACAAATCAAGTCTTAAGAAATTTTCATACTAAGGAAATCTGGAGATCAGTGTATAAATAAGTATCGATATTTACAATAGCCGAAGTTCTTAAAGCTCTTAAATCTGTTGATGCAACTGGCAGCCCCGGCCCTGATGGACTCCACCCTCTTCTGTTTAAGCGTTGCTTGGATCATTTGGCTCTTCCACTTTCTATCATAATGAATAAATCATTGAATTCTGGCTATTTTCCTAAGCTCTGGAAGGAGAGTTTTATTACGCCGATATTTTAAGCAGGCGATCGTTCGGACGTGGGAAACTATAGGCCGATTACTAAGCTAAACGTTGCTGCCAAGCTGTTCGACAAAATCATGTTCGATAAGTTGTCACCTTGTCTTCTCCCGCTAGTTATCAAGGAACAGCATGGGTTCATGCCTAAGAGATCGACCTTATCTAACCTCGCCTTGTATGAACAGTTTGTAGCCTCCAGCTTGGAAAAGAAATTACAGGTAGACGCTATTTACACCGACCTGTCCAAAGCTTTTGATTCAGTGAACCACTCTCTTCTAATAGACAAACTGGGTAACTTTGGCCTATTCGGGAAACTCCTTGTTTGGTTTGAATCCTACCTGGCTGAAAGGGTGCAATTTGTCAAGGTGAACGGGTTCGTATCTGAGTGCGTCAGAGTGCGCTCTGGCGTGCCACAGGGTTCCCATCTGGGACCTCTGTTATTTAACCTGTTTATTAACGATATTGGCTTAGTAATTCTTAACTCAGAGTTCCTTCTATATGCTGATGATCTTAAAATCTCTAGAGTCATCCGTTCACCTGCGGATGCAAGGTTGCTCCAGGAGGATCTAGATAGGGTCGGTCAGTGGTGCGACAGCAATGGCCTCAAGCTTAACTGTAAGAAGTGTCAATCAATTTCATTTTCTATATCTAGAGGCCCTGTAATTTCTTACTATTCTATCAATCATGAGCCCCTTTGTCGTGTTGACGAGATTAAGGACCTGGGGGTAATATTTGACTGTGGTCTGTCTTTTACTGCTCATGTCACTAAGACTACTCAAAAGGCCATGAAGTCACTAGGGTTTGTGATTCGCTCGTGTAAAGATTTCAAATCACCCAGAACTGCGCTGATCTTATATAATAGCCTTGTGAGGTCCATTCTCATGTACGCCTCTCCGATCTGGTCTCCGCATACGGCTTGTCTCTGTCGTTCCTTGGAGACGGTGCAGCACAAATTTTTTCGTTTCTTGGCTTTCAAGCTAGGCGAACCCTTAAGTCCGATAGAGCATGACTACCGAATCATTGCTACCAACATTAAAATGTGTAGCTTGCGCTCAATGCGGTCTTTCAATGACCTTCTCTTCCTGTTTAAGTTGTGGAATGGCTATATTGACTGCATTGACCTTCTGTCGCAGCTTCAGCTCAGGGTCCCCTTCCCTGGCTTGAGAGCTAATAATTCCATGTTCGCTGTGCCTATGCTCTCTAGTGACTTCAGGAACAGGGCGATAATTGCGAGACTCAGTCTCTTAGCTAATGCTAGCAGCCAATCTTTTGATGTCTTTAATGATTCTCTTAGTTCATTTATATATAAGGCGCGGGGAACGCTACGTATCTATGCCTAGTGTTTTTAAGTTTATCATTTTTACTTTTGTGAATCTATCTATTTGCTGTAATTCTGTTACTTTCATTTTTTAATTATGTGATCTACTTTGTATTTTTCGTTATTGTAATATTTTTTCTGTAAAAGGGGTTATCCCCGTTAATAAATTAAACAAACAAACAAACAAACAAACAAATATTCATTTACTAAAGTCTTCCAAGATAGTAATTCTCTGTTATAAATTGCATGGCAAGATTCGTCCGTTCCATCCGGTCCACGAACGTATTCTTAGAACCTAATGATTTCAAGTCGTGGAATTCCAGCAGTCTAATAACAAAGTTGAGAGCTGAGTCATCGAATCAAATCCCCGGAGCATACCGCAACATACACATTTTCTCCATAGTGCTAGAAGTAGGCGTGCGATAACTATAACCAAAGCAAAGAAACAATTGATCATATCGTTAAGTCCTGAGGGAATGGACGTATTCGACGGATAGTCCAGAACTGAAATGTTACTCAGAAAACTGTTTATGAAGTGTGACGGACCTCTATACTTGTCTCAAAGCGTATTCCGAGTTATTACGTCTGCTCTGAACTGCCCACGGAGATACCTCTGCTTCTTCAAGACGCGTCAATATATCAATCAATATATCAATAGCTCGTCTACGAAATAGTCTATTTGGAACGAGACCTGTCAGGTATATATGGAGTCTTCGAGGCCCGCACAATTTTTTTGTTCAAGTCCCTTGAAAATTAGCACCTGAATCGTGAACATATAACCAATAAAGCGTGTTATTTTACATCGTGAGAATTTTCTCACCGAGCGAGAAATACTATCGGATGGTTAGCCACGAATGGAGAACAAAGTATTATAAGCTGGTCTAAGCCGATTTCTTCTGACACATAATGAATTTCACATATTTTATGCACGACCAATATACCGAAGGCTGTGTGATTATTCTAACTGGTTGACTCTGATAACCTCATAACTTGATGTTTCCATGAAACTGGCTCCCAATTTCCATACGATGTAAATAGAGCCGAATATATACTTCAAAGCTCATCTTGTTTCTCTTCCTTGGTAATGATTCTCATATCACATAATTTATCTCAATATCACGTAGTGATAACGAGCGGAATAAAATGTCTCCGTTTAGCGACAAAGCTGAAACAGACCTGTCAGATCTTTTGAATAATTATATCTCATCTTCTCGTGCATCGATTCAATCAAAATAGGGCTTAAATAAAAGCTTCTCGTGCCGACATGCTGATATTAATTCTCAAGACTCATGGATATCGCGAAATGGGAGAAAACAGAGATTCTGATTACCCCCACCACTGCGAATAGCTCCCGTTCGGGTAAATAGACTCGGTGAGTCTACGCGCGGCGTTTAAAAAAAAACTTTTTTTTAATGTACTTGGCGCGAGACTCTACCGAGTCTCTTGATACCACGAACTAGGTCATACTCTGAAATGATTCCTACTCTGGCACAACTGAAAATTGATACGCTTGTCGTAGATTTGGTGATACGGAACACGAGGCTATACTAGTCAGCTCAGTAAATAACTACATATAGCAGTTGATATAGTGGCTAATACCATCGAGCCTGCAGGTACTCTGACATTGTGAGCCACCAAAATTCATTGTCGTATCTAGATTCTGAATACAATAGACACTGTTCGCTCCCATTATTCTGGAAGAACTTTTTTTCTGTCTATGTCTTTGCTGTTATTTGTCACATACATCTACCTTCTTATTCAACAAGGAGAGTATCAGGCTCCCGTGTCACGGATTCCCTAAACAGTTGTTTTTTTTTTTGCCCAAAATATAGGGCCCCTGATGCTTAGTTCCATCTAATGGGGATTTCTACAATCCATTCGTGATTGATCAAATCAGCAGTTGAATTAGGACAAAAGCCAGGGCCGGCAAGTATTGTGTTGTCTGTGTTGTTACGACAACACATGGAATCACAGTAGTGTGGAATTACAACACACGGAATTTGACCGTGGGATTGAAAATTCGTGAATTTGTCTTTTATTTGGTATTTTTACGGTAAATCTGACTTTCGTCGCTGGTACGTCGGAGTGGGAAATAAAAATATAAGAAACAAAAAAATCATTTCCCTATACCCCCCCCCCCCCCCCGATCGCGACCTGACAACACACGGAAAATTGGTAAGTTGCCGGCACTGACAAAAGCTATGACATAAGTGGAATCTATGGTGTACTCTTGCTTCAAATATTTATTTCCACAGAAGATTCATGCAGATTTAATAATCGGGTCGCATAAAGTCAAGGGTAAACGGATTATACTGCAGCGGCAGTGAATAATCTATGCATTCTCGCTGAGGCGAAGAAATTAAAAACTATGAGACGAAACTAAGCTCAGGAGCCTCATATTTTGGGCCACAGAAACAACCCTGCAAGCTTAACCGGAATTCGTGACCCGGAGGCCTGATGCTCTCGTTATAAAAATCTTGTATTCTCTTCCACAGAAAATGAAAACATTGAAACGAGCACAGAAGCTTATCTGGCAATATGAATGCATGTATGTACCTAATCTGAAGCAAATAAACGAAGAACATGTACAGTAATCGATATCTGAGATCTGAGATGAGTTTGGGCCCATTTAGGAACTGCTTGCTAGCCGCTGAGCTACACCGAAACAAAAAATCCAGTAACGCCGGGAACAATCAGCTACTGTAGCGAACGTTTGGCCACTGGAAGGAAACTTGAGGTCATCGGACAGAACTCTTGATCTGCTGCAGCAGCTATCCTTGGTTGAGCTTTGACACGTTCAGTTCTGGCTGTGGTAGCGATACGCACTGCCAAGACCAAGATTGTATTCGGGTTTCTTCCTCGTGATCAAATGCGTAGTGCCTCAATTTAGGTACCGACGTCACGTTTTTAAGGCTTTTTTCCCCCGCCTACTGTGGTGTAGCGTGGCGAGCTTCATTCCTTTTTTTGTGTACCGCGACGTTAACACGCGATAGCTTTTCACACAGTTTTTTCGTCGAAATTAACGAAATGATAGGCGTGAAATGCCTAAAAGGAGTAGCAGAAGTGTCTCGGACGACGAGGAATTATAAGGCTAACGCAGCTACAGGAAGTAAGAGGGAAGGAGACCGATCCCCATGCTACAAAACCTGCGATGATATTCACGGCTCTTTAGTAGTACAATATTCTACCACTCGTAGTGCTGGTGATGCACGCCGGCTCCCACGGACCTACCGGGTCCTCGTCCCGTCACGTGATCTTGGCATACGATCAATCAAAACGTAAACAAACCCCCACCATGGCACCATCTGACCCGGCGTGCATCGCCAGCACTGCGAGTGGCAGAATACCGTACTACTGAAGAGCCGTAAATATCAACGCAGGTTTTGGCGAGCGACCAGCATGGGGATCGGTCTCCTTCCCTCTTACTTCTTGCGCAGCTACTAGGAAACTGAGTTGGTCAATATGGCATCTGGTGGACAAATTTTAACTACTGCGGGCAGACCCTCTTCAACACACTAGCTATATATATGTATATTGGAATCGACATACTCGGAGTAGTCGAAATTTCGTGAAACCACGCCCCCACTCAGGTTCCTAATATTTCTTGCTGTATGCACGATACTCACGCGCGCGGCAAACGTAGAATGAGGTTAGGTTATCGTGGCTGGCAAGTGGCGCCGGTATCAGCACAAGCCACATGACAGCTACGGCAACCAGAATTCTTGCTTTCAGACTGGAACTTTTTTCATTGTCGCCTGTAGATGCATGGATTATCAAAATTTTATTTCAGACGCAAGTTCACAGCTCCGGAAATCACTTTTGAAGTTATACACGCAAGAGATGTATTCTGAGGCGGGCCACGGTGCTGGAATATATAGCATCTGAAGGACGTTGCCTAGTGAACTAGCGCGGACTCCTTCGGTTTCCCGCGCGAGAGTGGAACGGATAACGGCTGGGACAGACTGCTGGAGCCCCAAAGGAATAGGGCTAGGCGGTATAGCTTGGCGGCTCTAGGCGGGAAAATTGCGATTTCGTGCTTCCGCTCATGGAACTTTTGTTGCTAGACGAGTTTATTGATTTTGGGCTCAAATTAAAAGCAAAGGACGGATCTGTGCCGTGTATTTCGTAGAATTTCGGGAAAAACCGATTAACCATTGTATCAACACGGAAAGTATACCCATTTTTAGCACCATTTTACACGACTCTGAAGACGAATTTCAAAATTGGGAAAAAATACACGGCACAGATTGCTCCTTCACTTTTAGGATGCTTCCAGGACAACTTCGATATCTCTGTAAGTAGTGGAGAAAACTTGCATAGCATTAACATCTGCAAGCGCTATCTGCACCGGAAGGAGCCAAAGAAATAAACATGCAAACGTCATACAAAATGATTTAAAAAAATGAGACACTATTTTTTCGTCTTTACTTTCGATATTCTGTATAGAGTATTTCAACCACTATCGAACACGATTTGACTAAACATTTGTCACTCCTTAAAAGTTATTCATGTGTAGGTCTTCCATAGGAGTATGAAAAACTAAAATACATTACCCAACATTTGACGATAAAAGAAAGTAATAATTTACCATTGGGTGGTTTTTACAGACCACTGAAGGTAAAATGTATCAATGTCCCCCCACTTCCCCATTCTCTGCTCCCTTTTTTCCTGTAAGGGGGACGCGTTGTACTGACAGTGAGGTGCAGTGGCAGCGCGGAGGACGAAGAACGCGGGGTGGGAAGTGGTAGGGGAAAGGGGGGGGGGACAGGTGAGCCCTGCTCCCCCTCCTTCGCCTTCCGCTGCCCACGACTCTCATCGTAACGGATAACGGTTCCCACCGCCGTCACCTCAACCCTCAGTAATAGTAGATTACGTGGCAACGGGCGAAACCGAGCGAATGCAAACGAGCGTGTAGATGGCTGCAGTCGGCTTCGCTGCCGGTTACAGCCATCTACAGCCGAGTTTGCTTTCGCGAGGTTTCAGCCCCGCGCCGCGTATACTATTTTTCACCACGAGAGCTTCAAAAACGGGAGGTTTCGTAGCCTGCGAAGCGTGTTATAATACGACGCTTGGAAACCTTGGATTTGTAAAGTACTTTCGTACCTGCTGGTCTGCATACCGCCATTTCCGCCCCGCTTCGCAGGCTACCAAACCCCCCGTTTCCGAAACTCGTATGGTGAGAGCGAGCTTTTCAAACCTTCAATATTCACCGATTCCTTCGAAACCAAACACAGATATTCTAAATCCAAGAACTTAACTTTCCATAGTTAATCGAGGATGATTCACTTCTTGTATGACTTTACCTTTAAACAAAGTTTTACAAAATCCTCATTCATAACGCATAAATATATTTGCAGTAGTTTATTATAGATAATTGTAAAAAAATAGTCCTATTTATAAGTTCATAGAAATTTGGACGAATCATATGATTTGGCTTATCTTATCTGAAGAATCTATTATACTGATATTCAATTGTGTATGTTGTGTAGGTTCACTTGGGATCATTCTACTGTCTCCATTATCCATCCATGCAGTAGTATTATTAATCATACTACTCAAACCACATTTATACGTATGCTCAATACCGATTTCCGAATGTTAATTGGAGTCTCGAGCGAGAGCTCAACGCGATAAGACGTGTTTATAAACTCTGTCGAACTATTCAATTATCTGTGTCCTGTCGGACCCGAGTGGCGCTTTGCGCACGCGCGCGCGGACGCGGGTACATTCAAAATTATAGGCTTAAAGGTTTAAAGCTTTAAAGGTTTGAAGGTTACAAGTCACACTTGTATTAACGGAATAACAATGTTCTGAGAAACGAACATGCAAAACGAGCCACAGCATTCCCACGCTCGGAAACTGGCAACAACACATTCAAGTATGGAAGTAAACAACACCCAGGGTGAGCAGAAATTTGCTCAACCCATCAGCAGAGCTAATAGCGAAAATAGCTTATGCTCAACATCGACTACAGGCGAGAAAAGGAAAAACACGGACGTTTACGATTCCGAATCAACCGGACACGAGGAAAATTGAACGTTTCAAACGGTCACTAATGGCAAAGAAAAAAAACGCAGAAAACGCAAACAACCCAAAACCCGAACAATGATGGAACCACGCAATCACAGTCACACCCGGAATCACGTGACACTAACCCAGTATCACATGAACAACACTGCACAATAACCACGCAACTGGCCACACGGACAACACCCCAGCCCCATTCAACAAGCAGATCCAATGACGTCAGCTCTATAAGTCAAGGTAACACAAACCAACAGAGACAAGCCAGTGTCAACAACAAAAAACCAACTCCAGTTGTAGTCAAATCAAAAGAACTACTAGAAAATGAACCAATGCAAATGCAACTTTATCGGGTTTGTAGGCAACAAAAAGCTGAAGTAAAACACGATGGCGGAGCAAACTGGCGAATTAAATGCCCAAACTTGACAGCAAAAAAATTGATAAGAGAATTTTAAAAGACCCACGAAATAGAACATCACACCTTTGGCGACGGTATTGACAAAAACAAGAGAGTCATGATCAAAGAAATTAAATCGAAGCTCTACGAAGAAGGAGAACTGGAAACAATAATATAATCGGAATGGGGCATCAAACCAATACGCATAATCCCGTTCACGAATATCAACATCTTCATGGTAGCAATCTTCCCGCCAGAAGCCAAACTAACCGAAATCTACAAGCAAACTAAACTCGACGTCTGCATCGTGAAAAGTGAGAAATATTACGTCACAGCAAGCAGAGCCCCTCAGTGCACCAAATGTCTCAAATTCGGGCACATGGCAGTAAACTGCGAGCATGGCGAAATACAGCCAATAGTCATAATCGACAACAAAACACTTTGCACACTATGCACACTGTGTAAAAGCGAAGGCCATGACGGGAGAGCCACAATCTGCCCAATTCGTGAAGAACAGATGAAGAAAGCCACGGAGAAGCGCATCAACCAAACGCCGACAACAAAACCACAACCCTGAGCAGTCAGCAAGCCCGCACCAACCTTAAAGGATTTAAACTTTCCAGGACTGAAAATTTCACATAGCCATGCCCGGACTATCAACGAGCCTGCTAAAAGACTAGTAGAAAGTAGAGCAACTCTGGCGCGAACCACCAGCCAAAAATTAACAAACCCATCAACAAGCAAACCAACAAATAGAATCAAGCCCCTAAGTAATCTGGAACACGATGAAAACCAAACACCGGATCTTAGCAAACCTAACCCGAGATTTAACTACCGAACCCCGACCAAACTCATGGTCACGGAGGCAATAGTCAACGCATATGACGGTGAAATAGACGTCAGCCACATGAACACATTATACTCCCTAATCGTCAAGTTAGACAAAGAGTAAAAAATTCAACACACACTCGGAGGACTTATCGTCGCGGCGCAAATAGTGCTGTACCGACTGTGGGTTTCGTTGCAAAGTTCATCGTAATCGTGCAGTGCAATATATCGGGTGTACACTTACACATAAGTGAAATGATAAACGTGGTAATCTTAAACGAAGTCATGTATATATGTATATATATGTATATATGTATATACATATATGTACATATGTATCTACATATATACATAGGTATATGCATATATGTACATATGTATGCACATATGTACATAGGTATATACATATACGTAAGTATGTATAGTATGTACATACATATATGTATATACATGTATATAATCCTTCATTCGTATGATATTTACTATTTCCTGTTAGAAATGCAATCTAATTGTAACATAACTATGTGTTGCCGTGTCAAAAAAGGTCACCTTCGTCCCGCTTATAGGCACAAAAAACGCAGAAATCAATACATGCGTTACAAAAAATATGGTGTGCACCAAGGGCTCAGTGGGCTTTTTTACCTCGTGTGATTGCAGTACTCGTCTTCGGCTCGCTGACGCACTCGTCTTCGGCTCGCTCCTGCACTCGCCTTCGGCTCGTGCAAGCTCACCTTCGACTCGTGCTAGCTCACCTTTGACTCGTGCTAGCTCACCTTCGACTTGTACTGCAAATTCCACACTCGGTCTAAAAAAGCCCACTTTACGCCCTAGGTACACAATATACTATTTTGTAACACATGCACGATTTCTGCGTTTTTTTGACCTATTAAGCGGGCCTAAAGTGACCTTTTTTTGACCGGCTCGAATAAGCGGGCAAAAATCAATCCATTTTTGCCCGCTTTTTAAACAGTGCATATACGACTGTATGTGTGTATAGTACATATACAGGGTGTTAAAAAACGATGTGTCGTCACTTCGCCGGATGATTCTCCAGTTTGAGATCGGTGGAGATCTGCAAGAACATGCCCCCGCAAAATCGATCTTGACCTCGTTTTTGGGGGTCAAATGGGTCGAATTTTTTTTATGGCTTCTAAAAATACTACTCGTTGAGAGGAACAAAAGTCTCTGAGGAACCATATATCGCAGAAAACCCATTCACAATGAAAACGGCACTTGAACAATTCGAAAAATCTATAAAATCAGCAAAAATCA
>JAFFZH010006149.1:1251-21619 GCA_018420115.1 Euura saliciscinereae
GGATGTCGGCTAGAAGGTAGTATTTTACGATCTGGGATCGAAATAATGCTTCCGTTTAATATATTGATCGATTTTTAACAAATATTCAGCCTCTTTTTTTTTCAAACAAAGACAACAAATAAATGAAATAAATGAATAAAAACATGTTTCAAAATTTGAAGAAACGTTTTTTCTTGATCTATATTTATCTTTATTTTGATCTAGATTGCTATAATATAAAAGATAAAAGAAAAACTATTTGTTAGATAAAGAAAAACGTTCCCAGTTCACTATACTGTATATTGAAGAAAAAAAAAGAAAGAAAAAATAGTTAATGTATAAATAGATTTGAAAAAAAAAAAATCGATCACTAGGTCAAATTTTAGAATTTAGTTTATCGAGTCCAATAACGTATGTCGCGATCGTTAGGGAAATATCCTATCGCTGTATTTTACCTATAATTTTTTAACACTTTAATGTAATTTAAGTAATTTAAAGTTAAGTCTCGAAAAACAAAAAACTGTGTATTTTATATTGTATAATTAAAAACTCGAGATTGTATAGACCACAAGTTAAATTATTAAAACAAAAAAATTATTTATTGTCTATATGATGAGGTTGTTTGATTTTTTATTACAATCCTAAAAGAAAAAAAAAAACTCCATCATTATCCACTAAAACTGTTACAAACTAATTAATGCAGACTTCAGACTATAATTACACGTCTAGTTTGTTATTCCCACCGTATGACCCTTCGTCCTTGGGACTCGTAATTAGATATCCGTATTTCCAGGAAATACCGATGCAGATTGCCAGTGCATAACGTCAGTGTCACACGGGATATGATTGAATACAGTTACGTGTAACGATTCAAGGGATCATTATCCGCATCACGAATCGAGGATTATTGCTTCTAATTAACGAGGTCATGGATCCATGTGTCGTTTTCGCTCACATGAGGATTAATTTCCGCTCAGGATATACAGGATGACAAATTCCATGTGTCGAGAATGGGAGGGGCTTAAGGATGTATTGCCCGTACAATCTCAACCAAAAATGATTCTCGTCGGCAAATTGAGTACTTTATGATAAGATAAAAATTGGAAAAAAAATCAACCATGATAAAGATGATAAGAGTATTAATTTTGAATAATAATAATGCCCGAAAGTTATCAACAAATTGTTGAAACAAAACATTGTTCAACAAATTCTCTGGTAACGTTATTTTTTTTTCATCTCAAATAAATTCCCTAATTTTTCTGAACACAAATGCATTTTTAAAGAATTTTGTCACTATTTTGAAATTTCCGTTTTCGAAAATTTGTTGAGGCTGTATTTACGAAACTATTCTTTCCACGCTCCGGAAACTTCGGAATTGTAATCTACATCGTTTTCACAAAAACATATCCAAAATTCAGATTTCTTTTTCCATTTTTCAAAACTTGGAAATTTTCGAAAACTGAAATTTCAAAATAGTGACAAAATTCTTAAAAAATTCATGTGTATTCAGAAAAATTAGGGCATTCATTTGAGATGAAAAAAAATAACGTTACCAGAAAATTTGTTAAACAATGTTTTGTTTAAACAATTTATTGATAACTTTCGGTCATTACTATTATTCAAAGTTGATACTTCGATCGTCTTGATTGTGGTTGATTTTTTTCCGATTTTCATCTAATCCCGAAGTACCTAATATTGTCGACGATAATCACTTTTGGTTGAGGTTGTACGGCCAATACAACATGTTTTTTTGGAAGACAAAAAAGCGTTCAGAGCGGTGAAGCCCCTTCCACTTTCGACACATGAAACAGGACATCCTGTATATTTTGTAATACCGTATCAATAAATTCGGATAACGAAAGTCACGGTTTTTTTCTTCCTGTTTTGTTTACATCGATTGTAATGATACCCACTTCGCGGAATTCGTGGTCATTCGCTTATCAGTTATTAACACTTCCTGGTACCACAATCACCGGAGCAGATCTCTGATTGTCAGTTCTTCGGGATATGCGTGACGTCAGCGTCTCTATGCTTCCATTAGGCCTATTGCGTATCAGGTGTTATCAAAATAACTCGATTTGATACACTCGAGGAGATATTCCGGGTACACAAAATGATTACAAATATTTTTCTCACGTCTGTGATTCGATGATTCCTTTTCCTACTCTTTTTTTTTTCTTTTATTCCGAATGGCCAATTATCTTTTTATACTAGGAATATTAACCGGTAGTGAGTGAACTCTGAGTCCGCGGTTTACCACGTAAATATTTATCTGTTAATCAATTTTTTTTCCTCTTCTCTTTTGCACTAATTCTCAGATTCCAGTCTGTCGACTAAAGAGACGCAGATTAGTTCACAAGCAAACGATCATTGCGGTGAGTTTACGATGAAACAATGAAAATCAGCATCTCGTCGAATGATTCATTCGAATATTCCAAATCGTCTTCGCCTGCTGATCGAACCACGAACAGAAAGAAATGGGGTTTTCAGAACCGTTTGATCGAATCCATGAACTGAATAATTATCGAAGTACGTTAATTTCGTAGAATTCGAACCGACGTGATCGAGACCGACGAACAAGCCGAAACGTTGATGGGGAAATTAAATTGATTTAAGTGGTACAAAGAAATCCTAATGAAGATTCTTCAGTATAGAGGCTTATTTTATTCCGGGCATATTTCCCTGAAACGAATTACGATTGATTTTCGATACACACTGTCCTGTCCTGTGCCTGGAAATCTATATTTCATATCGACAGTCGCGACGTCGACAATCGCTTGGCGCGGTGTAATTTGTACAGAGCTATTGTTTCCCTGTTCATAGAAGATTCAGAGGAATTGTATCGTACCTGGAGCCGTTTGCTCGGTTTAACAATAATCGTTGTAACGTCTCGTCAACGCGAATGATCCCCAAACCGCAGAATAATACGTAACGAGACACATTATACTTTATTATTACATGTCTGAGGTATGTTTAATGACGCAAAGGAATTTTCATTTGAAAACCTGTACGCATCGGTTTCGCGGTTTTCGAACAATATGTAGGTATATTAGCAAACGTGCCCATACCTATCTGTACCAAGGAATCACTCGGGCTTCATAGAAACTAACAATACACGGAAGAACAATATTGCTGAATTATACACTCGACATTATAATTGAATTCTAGGTACGTTCAAGACCTCGATTGAGAAACAAACTCCAATTTGCTCTTCAAATAATGAGTGGGTTCAAAGTCGAGTAAATAACAGAATCGTAAATGCTCTTCTTTATTCGATCATCTCGTCAGGTTTTATACGAAAATAATTCAGCTAATAAAATACGTGTATAAATACAGTATAAAACAAAGACAATTATCGCAGTTGCGAAAATATTTATCACACTCTATATACTATCGTCACAAAAGCGGATTCTGTCCTCTGGATCCAAGGTACTTGGTGAATGCTGCATAAAGATGACCGGCTCTCTGTACTTCTTCCGCTCTGAAGTGAATTAAAAAACAAATAGTACAATAAAACAGATCAAATTTGAGAAATCCAAACACTTACTTCAGCTCGTTGATGTCTCGTTCCCTCATAGCGATCGTCTCTTTGAGTTGCATCCTCTCCTTATCCCTTTCCCTCAGGGTTTCCGCGTGACTCGACTGTATGTCGCTTATCTGAGCGTTCAGAGCCGATATCTGTAACGCCATTTTTTGAATCTGCACGCTCTGTTCCTTCGCCCTGTTTCTCTCCTCTGTCAATTCCTCCTTGAACCTACAGCTCTTCTCCTTCTCCTGCAGCAATTCGACGTTAAGGAGTTCGTAACGTCGCTGGGGCTCCACCAGATCGCTCTGCAGCGCTATCACCTGGCGCTGCAGGTTGTTCGCCACGCGCTGCGCGTCCGTCAACTTTTCCGCCAAATTATCGTTCTCCTCTTTCACTTTGTTCAGGGCTTCCTCGGATCTCGAGTACCTGACGTTGGCGTGCTCCATCTCGCTCATCCTCGCCTTCAACGCGATCTGGGACTCGCCAACGACTCTGAGCTCCGCTCTGCTCTTCTGTAACTGCATCTGACAGTCTTCGAGGGCCTTGGTGGTCTCCCTGAGGGTGTTTTTCACCATGCTAATTTCGTTCTTGTGCCTATTCTCCCGCTCCTTCAGCTCTCGTTTCAGTCTGTGCGTCTCGGTTTTATCCTTCGAGACGATATCCTCGTAGGTTTGCGTGATGGTGTTGATCTTCTCTTTGAGATTCCCTATTTCGACCGAACTCTTGTGTATGTCTCTTTCGTACCTACGGATCTTGAGGTCCGATTCTTTCTTCTGAGCCAGAGCCTTGCGCCAGGCGTCTTCGGTCTCTTTGTACAGTTTTTCCCATTTTTCCTCGGCCTCTTTTCGCCTTTCGTTGAGCTCGATCACCTCCTTCGTTCTTTCCGACGATAATTTATCACGCTCTTCCCTCAGCCTATCGATTTCAGAGCGCAGCTGATCGCTCTGCGATCTTACAGCCTCGATTTCGGCAACTTTCACCGCTATCTCGTTCGTCAATAGATTTATCGCCGTCGTACGGTCCTCCAATATCTGATTCAGTTCTCTTATCTTGCCACCGGCTACGTCGCTGCCTGTCGTATTCTTCTGACATTTTATTACCAGTTCGGCGGAAACGTCGTTCGTCGCTTCGTCTATGACTACGGGACCCAGATTCGCCAAAGAATTCTCGGAGCCTGCGTCGCTTTTTTGCAATGAATTATCCGTCACGCTAGCCGGTTCTGCGTGGCATAATTGACCCCTTTTCTTCTTCCTCCTACGAAATCTCTGTCGCGTCTGGACGGAGCTGTCGCTCTCCGTGTTTGATATAACTTTTGGATTCTCTATGGCAAGTGCCGACTTCGCCTTTTCTATCCCCTTCGGTATCCCGCTAGCCGAGAGCATCTGCCTGCTCTGATTGCTCCGCGCTCTGTCGTCTATCGATTTTACGATATCACTGGGTATACAATTGCCGTGGAGATTAAGTCTGAATATTTTTTTATTCTCGTTAATTCCGGCCAACAGTAGCTGCCCCCCTTGGAGACCGATCGTGTTCCAGGCGAGGTCCAACACCCTCAGGGATTTATTGAATCTCAATACTTTGGCGAGAGCCTCGGCGCAGTAGGGGGATATTTGGTTGTACCGTAAATCAAGTTCCTCTATATTGTGGTTCTTGGTTAGACCCTCGCAAAATTTAGTGAAAGAATCTACGTGAGACCCCACGCTGTTCCACTCGATATTCAGAAGCTTCAATGTATTATTGTGGACCAGAACTTGTCCGAGTTGGGCAACGGTCGGACCGTTTATGTTGTTGCCTTTCAAATTCAACGACGTTATGTTAGAGCCTTCGCACAGCGCGTTCAGTATGAAACCGATACCCTTTGACAAGAGCATGCAGTCGCTCAAGTCGATGCTCTTTATCGAAGAACTCGATGCCAACACTTGACCAATTATTTCGCAAATTGGAACCAAAATCGATATGCAGGAAAGCTGGAGCTCGCCAGTGGAACTGAAAGCACAGAAAAAAGAAACGTTGTTCAATTGAGGAATGCGCATGCGCGGAGCACGAATAACGTTACTTTTAACGCCTAGGACTCAAGGACGTTGCCTACTCCTCTCACTGCATCTAACCTATCTACGATGTTATCAAACATATCGGCGTCCTCTTCGAAGCATTTTGAAGATGAAAGAAGGACCGTTAAGATACTTAGGAATAAGGATTCTGTCGTTATTGTTGCGTGAAACAAAAATATTTTGGAATGTAAGTGTTCAGAATTTCACTGTCATCTTCTTTTTCGCTTCTGTTACGCGTAGGCTTTGATATCAGTGGAAATCAGTGACGCGGCTACTCGGTCGGTAAAGATTGATTATAGCATGCTCTTAAGTCCGTACTCCGCGCATGCGCACTCGCAGTCTCACCCGACCGACGGTAAAACGGTCGATTTGAACAACGAACAAAGGCTGAAAAGTGAAAAAAAGTGATTGTGCGGTGTACAGCAATCGCATATCATCTCATGCTGCCCTCTGGAATAATTTTCGTTAACAAACCGCGAAGGTGGCGCCGAGGATTGTTCCGTCTACCGCGGGTAAAACAGCGACTGTATTTACCGACGTGGAATGAATTGCGTGTCTCTACTGTCCCTGGAGCGTCTAGGGTCTACGACTTACCCCGAATTTTGAATCGCTTGAAGAATTTCAGGCGGTGATTTGATGCCCCGTTTTTCGCATAGTTGAACATAGAGCTCATGATCTTTCAGCATCTTGGTCTATACGATATAGAGAATTTTCTTGACACACTAAAAATTAATACTACAACGAAACAATAACACTTTTAAGCGTGCGTCGCTGTGTTAGCGTCGCGCTTTTTCATTTTGACACATGTCTTTCGTTGATGGTTATCGATCGACATGACATCTGTCGCCTGATTTCATTCGGTTCCGTAACAGCGCTGCGGTCAGAGAATCGAATCGCTCTCATGCATCGATTAATCGATTATCAAAGAATAATCTAACATGACTCGAAATAATCGATTAATCGCAGTAATAAATCTTATTTTTTGCATTCAAATATCATAACTTTTACTGTAAAACTGTAACGAATCGAGTAAAAAAAATTCACCTTCATAGTGAAATTTTGATCAGAAGTATGAGAAAAATGGAAAAACTGACCTAATGAATGGTTAAGATGATATAATTGATGCTTTTGAATCATCGAGTGACGAAAATAGTCGATTATAATCGATTAATCAGAGAAAAACAATCGATGCTTCGACTAATCGATCATTTTAGGGCTCAGTTACACAGAGCGCGTCGCGTCACGTGGCATATGCAATGACCTATGGGAGCACAGCTTTGCCAAGAATCTAGAAGAAGGTTGAAGCGTTGATTGGTCAACCGCCGGGACGCGTGACGCGACGCGCTCCGTGTGACTGAGCCTTACGATAATTCGTACTGTCATTCTCCGTTCGATTAAATGGCGCCACAGTCTTCCGGCCGAATCGCTGCTTCCGGACGGTTCGCTCTCGTGTCTGAGGTTCGTTTATATGTCTGACTGAGGCGTATAAACTCTCTTCTAAAAAATAATGAGCGAGGAATCGGCTCCTCAGCCCGAGGAGGAGGTGAAACAGGACAAAATAGCCCACTTCACTTCTCCCGCTGTTCAAAACAACTCTACGGGATGGGGTCCCTGCGAAATGCCGGATCAATTCAAGGATATACCCTACCAGCCATTCTCCAAGGGAGACAGACTCGGCAAGGTACGTGTCTGTCGGCATATGTTAATACGATAAAAATACCCCACCCATCAATCACCGCGCCCTGCTCAGGCTATCTTACATTCTATATAACCCCGCAGATATCCGACTGGACCGGAGCTGCTTTCCAGGATAAAAAGTTCACCAGTAAGTTTCGATCTTGTCGTCATAACCTCAATCCACGTCCGATTATTGGCTATTCCACGTGAAACGGACCAGTCACCTCTCAGATATTTTCTTAATTTTGCATGTCGATTGTGTAGGGGGAGTTAGATTATTGTGCCAAAGCCCGATTCTGATAATGCAAAATTCGATTTTTTATTTGCAATAACAAATTAGAGAACCTTTTTTTTTCAAAAATTCATAACTCCGCCAAAAATGAAGTTACATTCAATTTCCTTCTTTTGATTCACGCGGCAAGCTTCATAGAATTGAAAAGAAAAAACAATTGTTATCGATTGTTTGTTTAACAATTCATTTTTCAAAGATTTTTAAAACACTGAGCAACACGACTAAAAAATTCTAAGAAATATCGCCTCAAATTGGGACGCATCGACACCTTTAACGATTTTTTACTCTAAAACGAAAAAAAAACACGTCTCTGAAATTAATTCACAGGTTGTAGTACAGTACAAGGTACATGTCAGATTTTCTTAGAATTTTTTAGTCGTGTTGCTCAGTGTTTTAAAAATCCTTGAAAAATTAATTGTTAAATAAACAATTGATAACAATTGTTTTTTTTCAATTTTGAATTTTTTTCTCGATTCTATGAAGCTTTCCGCGTGAATCAAAAAAAGAAAATCGAATCTAACTTCATTTTTGGCGGAGTTATGAATTTTTGAAAAAAAAGGTTGTCTAATTTGTTATTGCGAATAAAAAATCGAATTTTGCATTATCAAAATCGGGCTTTGGCACAAAAATCCAACTCCCCCTACACAATCGACATGCAAAATTAAGAAAATATCTGAGAGGTGACTGATCCGCTTCACATGGAATAGCCCTTATTGATTCAGCACATATTTTCTCTCAACAATTTAGACAAATACGCGTCTCAGTTCGGTTCTGGCAGTCAGTACGCCTACTACCATGAAGAGGACGAGTCGACTTTCCACCTGGTGGACACCACCAGGGTCCAGAAGCCCCCTTACCAGCGGGGTCGGTTCCGTCAGAACCAGCGGAACATGCGAGGTCGGGGTGGCCAGCGCGGAGGCGTCAGCCAGATGCAGCAGCTGGGTAGGATCAAGCTGCGCGAACGTGATCGCAAGGGTCAGCCCAAGCGATGGGGACGTCAGCAGGGATTCAGAAACCACAAGAATCAACCTCCGATCAAGATCCGCGACGCCTCCGTCACGGTCAGACCGGACTGGGTCACCATTGAGGAGATGGACTTCCCGCGGCTGGCTAAGCTCTCGCTCCCCGGGGTGAAAGAGGTCAACGATATCCTCTGCTGCGGGTCCCTCGAGTACTACGACAAGGCCTATGACAGAGTCAATGTGAAGAATGAAAAACCTCTGCAGCGCATCGATCGCATTTTCCACACAGTCACGACCACCGATGATCCGATAATCAGGAAACTGTCCAAGACGGAGGGAACTGTGTACGCGACGGACGCCATTCTGGCGACCATCATGTGCTGCACTCGCAGCAACTACTCCTGGGACATCGTGATCGAGAAGATCGGGGACAAGCTGTTCCTCGACAAGCGGGATAACACGGAGTTTGATTTGCTCACGGTCAACGAGACGAGCGTCGAGCCGCCCCAGGACGACGGAAATTCTCTAAACTCCCCGAGGAACTTGGCTCTTGAGGCTACTTTCATAAACCACAACTTTTCTCAGCAGGTTTTAAAGTCCAACGAACCGAGATACAAATTCGAAGAAGGAAACCCGTTCATGTCCGAAGAGGAGGAGGGCGATGTAGCCAGCGTGGCTTATCGCTACAGGAAATGGGACTTGAACAACGGCGTTGTTCTAGTCTGCAGATGCGAGCATGACGCGGTCATGCAGGGACCCAACAACGAGCTCCAATTCCTTACCATCAAGGCCCTCAACGAGTGGGACTCGAAACTCGCCAATGGCGTTGAGTGGAGGCAGAAATTGGACTCCCAGAGAGGAGCGGTGTTGGCTAATGAGCTGAGAAACAACGCCTGCAAACTGGCCAAATGGACGGTTCAGGCTCTGCTCGCAGGCTCCGACCAGCTAAAGTTCGGATACGTGTCTCGAGCCATGGTCCGGGACTCGAGCAAGCACGTGATCCTGGGTACCCAGCAGTACAAACCCAACGAGTTTGCCACTCAGATTAATCTGAACATGGACAACGCCTGGGGTATACTTCGCTGTATCATCGATATATGCATGAAGCAGAAGGACGGAAAGTTCCTGATAATGAAGGACCCGAACAAGCCCATGATCAGACTTTACGATATTCCGGACAATACTTTCGAGAGCGAGGGAGAAGAGGATGAGGATGACGATGAACCAGGAAACGACGCCTTTCAGAGTTAATTGAAAACGTTCAAAGAAATTAACGTTTTGCTGATTGAATACCCGATTTTAATAACGTTTTGTAATCCGATAAATCTTATCGAGCTCCCTCATCACTGTATCCATCTCAGAATTGTATTAATTGTGATTATTCTCTGTAAGAACCGCAGGTTTTTTACAAGAAAATAATAAACAAGATGATAAACGGATTTAGTCATTTTCTTAATAATTCCTGTATCCTAATTTTTAATGAATTCGAAATACTTTAAATTATTTTGTTGTACATATTTTTATTAATTAATAACATTAAAATTTGAAAGCTAGCCATTTCTTTTTCTATATTTTTCGTTTCAAATTTCAGCAGAAACAGTTTGAATATAAATAATAAAAATCGGGAACTTAAAATTTAAAAAATTAGTATAAAAATTGAGATTTATCAGATATTTCTGAATTGAGATTTTCTCTTCTAAAAAAAAGATTTCACATTACATATCCGATTTTTTCAGCGTTAGAATATTCAAAATTGAAACTAAAAAACAATCAGTCGAATTTAATGTATATATTTTTGATAATTCTGAACCATAGAGTTGCAATACTAAATTTTCTTAATATTAAATCCTTAAAAAACGTTCAAAGTCCGCGAATATCGAACACGTTTCTTCAAAAATATGTAATCGCGAGTAATTGTCTTATCGTATCACAATGTATTTTTCATCTCGGGTATATTAATCGTTATTGCTGCGTCGGTTGCGTAGTTCGGTTTGAGACTATCCAGGGGTGAGTTAAAATTCCATCCAACGGTAATCGGAGCTCCGGCTTCACGACGAGCAGCTGAAACAAGAAACAATCTCAATCAACGATCCCAAGTTTAATTTTATCGTTTTTTCTTCTCACCTTCGAGACAAGGTCGCGAGCTCCGCTGCTCACATACGGAGGACATCTGTAGTTTGCCTCCTTGATTTTGTTGTAAGTATCTTTGTAAGTTTTAGCTAAAAACGGTGGTTCTCCGACGATACACTCGTAGCAGAGGACTCCGACTCCCCAGAGATCGACCGTGTGGTCGTGTGTGGCCCCTAGAACCATTTCTGGAGGTAGATAGTCCAGTGTTCCGCACAAAGTGTCTCTTCTTGAGCCCGGCGCGTGGACTGACCACCCAAAATCGGCCATTTTCAACTCTCCTTTGGCTCCGAGTAACAAATTTTCAGGCTTAATGTCTCTGTGGATTACTTTTTTGCTGTGACAATACTTCAGCGCGTCGGCTAACTGCGATATGTACGTTGCGGCTCTGCGAAAAAAAAAACGTTTAGATCATTATTGGACGATTTTGAAGCATCGAAGACCAGTTTTTTCCTCAGACTTTCGTGCAAGCAGTGATTGAACATTTTTCTAGTTGAAAATTACAATTCCTTAATATTTCAGAATCTAATTTATCCAAGCAATACAATATTTGAAAGTGACTTGAACAACGGAAGTTTTCTTTAAAAAATGAAATTGGTAATTCTTCTTGTAATTTTATTCCACACGAACTCGATTACCAAATCTTCATTAATTATTGTGTTTCCAATTAACGATTATTTGATGATTGCTAAATTTTTTAAATTCGCTATTTTTTGCTCAAATTTTTCAAACAAGTTTTTAAAAAGAAACTAAGGTAGTGAAGCTGTAAGTGAATAATTGTAAAATTCCAGGATATGAGCCTGAATTCGCTGACGATTCCTGAAATTTTTGAGTCCCTCGGCTCAAGATCCTCACCTAACTTCGTCGAATCTCTTGTTCGGCTGGGCTTTCAATTCCTTGAAGAGTTCGCCTTTGGGTGCGTACTCCAATATGAGATACACCCGTCTGTCGTCGTGAAAGTAGCCGTACATCCTGAGAATATTTGGGTGTCTGAAAATAGAAAAGCGTATCGAATCGCAATTTTTCTTTCTTCTCATCCTCGATTTCGATAAAAAAAGACCAATTCGCACCTAAGATGCGTCTGTATTTCGATCTCCCTCCTGACTTGGTGTTCTACGTCGGCCTGTTTGATCTGTGCCTTGAAAAGCACCTTCATAGCGATGATGAATTTAGATTTCTTCTCTCTGGCCAGATAGACGTTCCCGAATTTCCCCTTTCCCAGTGGTCTCCCGATATCAAAATCGGTCAGTACCCACTTCTTGTTGTCTCCCGATCCCGCGCTGCTCTGTGGCGGAGATTTTTTCTCCTTCACCTCAGCGATTTTCGGCGCCGATTCGTTGTCCTTCGCTTCTATCTGTTTCAGTGCCTGCGCCACTTTTGGCGGGGGAGGCGGAGGCATGAGTTCCATCGATTTACCCCTCTCAGTATTTTCCCCCTCTCCCTCATCCCCTACGTAAGTCTTGGTCAGAATCGACTCTTCCCCTTTTTCCAAGGTCGGAGAAGTCTTCTGATTGTCCGTCTTAGTCTTATTCTCCTGCGCGCTTATGTCCGTCAGGACGGACGTTGGCTTTGAAATTCTCAGCTGCTTTATGCTGCTTGTCTTCAAGCCCGTTCCCATCTGCGGGACTCCGGCCCGAGGCTGATTGTTCTCTTTCCCTTTCAGCATCGCTAATATTCAGTTTTTTTTTCTGCAAAATTCAACGATTTTGTCAAGATTAAAAAAAAAAAAAAAAAAAAAAAAATGACGATATAACCAAGGAAGCCAGAGTTGAAGTCTAGAAACGGTTTTTATATTTTGCTAATTTGGTAATTTTATTTTCTGTATATATATATTTTTTTGTACATTTTACGCAAAATATTGAATCTTGTCATTATTATGATTATTATTATATCCCATGTGTTCAATACTCACATCGATGAATAGATTCTATGGGTTGAGACACAATCGCTCTGTGGTTGTAGAAAAGAAAAAAAAACTAAGAATTTTCACATTAGGTTAATAAACAGGTTATCGAGAATCGGTTTAACTGGATCGTCGTGTCACTGGCTACCGGATAAACGATATCGAACTATTTCTTCCCTTCATAAAATCCGATTTATCGCGTTACTGAGTCGGCTATAACCCGCCTGACGACAGAACCCTTCGCCCGTGTCTTTAAATGCTGCCTAGTAGTGTATGGCGTATGCCTATCGTCAGGTAAACTCGCCTCTCGTTTGAAATAACGAATTTTACAGACTCGATACGATTGGCCGAGGCGTCTGACATTCCTGCCGGTATCGGATCCGCATTGGCTACCCGACAGGCTGTAGTTCGGTTTATAGACACCGTCAGCGCTGCTGATCGTCGTCTTAAAAGTTTGATTACATATTCATAAGGCCGTCGATGTATGTGATATCGAGTTTCTTTTTTTTTTTTTAATTCAATTCTGACTTCGAACGTTAACGGAATTTAAACTTTTCTTGAATTTGTGAAATAATTTTCTAGCGAAAGCAGTTTTCATCAATCGAACGACACACACACACACTCACACAGATCGCGAACGTTTTAAATGCCGGCTTGACTCGCTTCTAAACGTCAGTGTGTCTTCTCTTAGCCGTGATATAAATGTGATAGAAAATAGCGTTGATATCAAATTAAGTGGAAAAATAAGAGAGGTAAGGATATGAATTCGCCTAGAACACCTCAGAAGACCCTGAGCGCGGAGCTGAGGAGCATCATCAACGACAGAAATATATTGACGACGAGAACGAGGATGAAAGGTAAACAACACGACCCCTACGGTCCTACAGGTAGTCGATGCACTGTCGATGTGAGGCTTCTTAGAATCGTAAAAGAGACCCGAATCTTTCCATTTTTGTTACTAATAATGTAGAATATTAGACTGTTTTTTCTCTAATGATCATCGAAATATTGGAAAATTATTGATTTTAGAACAAACAAAAATTGAGTAACGATATGTAAACAAAATTGATTAAGGATGTATTGGCCGTACAATCGCAACCCAAAATGATTCTCGTCGGCAAATTGAGTACTTCGTGATAAGATAAAAATCGGAAAAAAATCAACCATGATATAGATGATGAGAGTATTCATTCTGAATAATAATAATGCGCGAAAGATATCAATACATTGTTTAAACAAAACATTGTTTAACAAATTCTCTGGTAACGTTATTTCTTTTCCATCTCAAACAAATGCCCTGATTTTCCTGAACACAAATGAATTTTTTAAGAATTTTGTCACTATTTTGAAATTTCCGTTTTCGAAAATTTGTTAAGGCTGTATTTACGAAACTATTTGTTCCACGCTCCGGAAACTTCGGAATTGTAATCTACATCGTTTTCACAAAAATATATCCAAAATTCATATTTCTTTTTCCATTTTTCAAAATTTGGAAATTTTCGAAAACGGAAATTTTAAAATAGTGACAAAATTCTTAAAAAATTCATTTGTATTCAGAAAAATTAGGGCATTCATTTGAGATGAAAAAAAAATAACGTTACCAGAAAATTTGTTAAACAATGTTTTGTTTAATCAATTTATTGATAACTTTTGGGCATTATTATTATTCAGAGTTAATACTTCGATCGTCTTGATTGTGGTTGATTTTTTTCCGATTTTTATCTTATCCCAAAGTACCTAAATCTCAATCAATTCATGAAATAGCCATATACATTCATTGTTTTTCCAGTTTTGAGCGCTCTGGACGACATAAACAAGGAAAACACAGTCGAGAGGGAAAAAAGTCTGAGGGCGCAAGCCGTTCAGGAAATACTAACGTCCGAAGTGGCTTATTTGCACCAGCTAGAGGTCATAATGGAGGTGAATATTCGAGCTTCCTGATCCCTATTTCCTTGCCATAACGATAGATTATCAATTTCAGTTCTTCATGGATCCGATAAAGGAGAGGAAGATCATGAACCATGCCTCTTACCTCGCGCTGTTTGGAAATATCGAGACCATATACAACGTGAATGGCGAATTACTCGGGGAGTTGAAACGGGATCCTGACAACGTCGCCAGAGCGTTTTACAAACTTGCTCCATTCTTCAAACTCTATTCCGTCTACGCCTATGACTATAAACAGGCGCTGATGCTTCTGCAGGTTCGTATAGCACCGGAATGTTAACTCGTAGCTGCTAATATCCTAAATTCAATCCAGGGAACCCACAAAAACGATCAAGAGGCGAGGGACTTTATTCAAAGACAAGAAACTAGGCCCGAGGTAGGCAGGAAATTGACTTCCCTGCTGATCGCGCCTGTCCAGAGGATACCGAGGTACAGATTGCTCCTGAAAGAAGTCCTCCAGCACACTTCGGCCAAGGATAAAGACTACAGGATCCTCCAGGGTGGATATTTCCGTGAATTATCTCCGTTTCGTTCAACGATCTCATGTTTCTTTCGTTTCAGCGTCATTGGCGGAGGTGGAGAAGGCGGCGGTTCACATAAACGCGTTGGTCGCGGAGCACGAGGACATGCAGAAGCTGCTGGAACTCCAGAGTCGCATCAACGGGACTGTGAACCTCGTCAAACCGGGGAGGAGGTTGATCAGGCAGGGGACCCTCATGCGCGTCTCGAGGGGCGGCAGCGCCTCCTACAGAAGACATTTCGTGCTCCTCAGCGATACCTTGCTATACTGCAAAGGGGATCCTGAAAATTCGCTGACTGTGTGCTGCCTGTTGCCACTGAACAAGTGTACGATACAGAGAGTACTTAGCGGAGGATTGTTCAGGGTCACGTGCCTGCAGGAGAGTCTGTTGCTTTACTCCGAGAGCGGGGATAGCGAAGCCTGGATTCAATCCCTGCAGGAGGCTGTTAAAAAGGTGATGAAGAGGCGATGAATCGCGTGTGTCGAGTAGATTGATTATAAATTGAAACTTTTTTCAGTACATCGAATGCCGCCAGACACTGAGGAAGGACAGTAGCTCGAGGAGACCGCTGAGGAAAAATCATGTTAACGAATTTCCATCGGAAAGTATTCCTGCCAAGAGATTGAAGAGGAAACGGTCCACCGGATCAACTGGGGATACAGCAGAGATGGTAATGACGATGTCAGGGAAATCTGGAAAATCGGGCTCATATTCTGGATTTTTTTTCAACTTTTCACCTACAGCTTGTACAATTTTCGGAAATGTCTGAAATCTCTCGCTAATCCTGAAGTCACCTCGGTTTCTTTGGATTGAAATGTTTGTTGGCATCTTTAAAAATTGATAAAACTCAAAATTTCTTCCATTTTAATTAAATTGAGGCTGCTTCAAGCTTGAATTTTGCTTTGGATGAAAGATTGCGAATTTTCAAAGTTTAACAATCCCTAAATTATCGTTAATCGGAAACGCAATATTTAATGAACACAAAATTACAAGAAAAATTAACAATTTTATTTTGCAACGAAATCTGTTATGATAGAATTCGCATTAAGAAAAATTGCGTTGTTCAAGTTAATAAAAAATTTCGGAAGAAATTGAAATTTTCAACTGGAAAAATCGGAAAATTTCAGGGAATTCATAATTATTGAAGTCGAATAACAGTCAAAAAATGTAATTTGGCTTGAAAATAGTAGAAAAACGCCGATATTACAGTCTACAAAAGACTCTGATATCGTTTAACTTGATTATTGTGTAATTTAGGATGACCCTAACGTCTCGACGATAATTTACGTGAACCGTGATCGCGAGGGTGAAGAGAACAGCGACGAAGTAGGAGATTGTTTTTCGTTCCGAAGATCGAAAAAACAGAGGACAAATAATCCCGGAAACCGAGATAGCCGAAGGTCTTGGATGGAGAAGCTTATTTTCAGGCAATCTCGAGTCAGTGATGTGGACGAGAAGACGCATCCCTACTTAGACTCTCTTTATCCACTACGTCATGGAAATCCCGAGGAGATCATCGATCACTCGGAGAAAGTGAGTTCGTTTAGGAAAGTAACTGTAAAAAAATTGATTCTCAATATTAATCCCAACGTTATTTTACCCTCAGGGTCCGACTACTTCAGGGTTTGAATGCGGTAATGGGCCAAGAGGAGCAGCGAGGGATTGCAACCAGCGGCTGAAGACCGTAGATTTAGAAGCGATAGAAGAATTAGATTTCGATTCAGAGTCTATAGACAAAAAACTAGAGTCCGAGGGTAAAAAAAATTGTGAACAAAGCTCGCAGCAGCGTGGATGGTCTTCGATAAAGATAGTTTCACAATTCATATCGGGCTTTGGCTCATCCCTCAGAGATTTATTCAGATCGAAGTAGCTGGCTCAGCAGAATTCTTCCTTTTTTTCGTTGCACCATAGCTCAGTTAGTTTCCTGCAGAGATTACGATTGTTTGATTAAATTCGTACATAATAATTGGAAGGATAAGAATTCGAGGACAAAATATTCTTTGAGGAAACTTTTTTCCTGCCATATAATCAAGATCGTTTCACAAGTGAAAATTGAGTCTTTTTTCCATCATTGCTGAAATTGTACATTTAAATAGAATAGGATTTTTATTTTGTCTTATACAGTTTTTAATCGCATTCACAAATCGCCCACATGAATTTTGTACGATGTTGATTGTTTTTGGCGATTTGACGTTGTGACGTAGAACACGATTATTTACGGTGAAATTTGTTCAATAAACGACTTCCTTAGAACGATAGTGACCTCATTTATCGTCGTCTTGAAGCCTCAGACTTCGAAATTCGAGAAAATTCAAAGTATTGAGAAACGAACTTAGGGTACTTGGCGAGCCATCATTGTATACAGGGTGAATTTTGAACCAAGGACCAGTCTGAAGTAGCCTAGAATCGAGAAATGAGCTTTCGGACAGTTGGATCGATTTAGAACTGTTTGAAAGCTTGTTTCTAGATTCTATCCAACTTCAGACTGTTCCATGGTTGGTCCGTGACTATGAATTAAATAAAGCAATCCAAATGTTTCGATAAGTCTTCGTTGATATTCAATATTTACACATACATGGAAATAGAGAAATAAATCAGGGTAAAGAATACATTGTTCATCAGTTATTGTACAGCAGAGATAATTTCAAATACAGATATATGTTCGCTAATCATTGCTAATTGTCATGAATTTTTTTGAATCCCCTTATCCGATAATATTTTGATGATAGGAGCGATAAAAACTGATTGTTCATTATTGGTTCTAACGTAAACCAAGGTTTTTCGATGGAACCTTTGAATTGCGCGGTCTCCGTGACGTCACACAGTACTTTTCACGCACACATCGACCGACCGATGGCGCTACGGACAACCATCACAGGAGAACATGGCAGCCGAGGTACTTTATGACGTCACGTCTGGCGTTTAAAGGATTTATAATTTTATTTTCATTTGTTTTTTTCTTTCAAGGATTGTGTATTTACAAAGAGTTGCATTTCAGCAAGAGTTTTTCCTGTCTAACCGCGCTATATGCGTATAACTATATACGTGTAAATTGATCATACATCAGCCATAATCACCACCCTTTAAATGAAACCTGGTCTTCTAGAGGTTGGTGAAGATTTTTTAAACTACTTTTTAATCGTTTCATTGAAATAATTGGGTTTGCCACGAAATGTTTTCCCACATTTTTGCCAACACTGATGTAAATTACAAATGATTACAGCAGAGAAAAATAAAATAAAATACTGCAGGTCCTTATATCGCTCGAATACTACGAATTGTCGATTAAAACGGTTCTGTAACGTTCGAAACTGTGTCTAATTTCGCGCCACGATGTGACGTCACTATTCGGTTCAACGAGCCCGCCATCTATCGTCGTCTGTGGAAACCCACGCCTGACTCAACACTAGTTCTCGCTTTCTATCGTATGATACCGTCGGGTTATTCGAATATGGCGATGAAATTGTGAATTCTGACGTCACGTTCGATCAGAAAGCGTTTCTCTGCCCAGGCGATGAGTGAAAAAGTTTCATATTGTTTTATAGTGATACGTACGAAAGATAAAAATAATGCGTAACATGTGTGTATAGGTTGAAAACACCATTGATTTTATTTAAGAAGTATAATCGCTAATACATTATTTTCTTTATTTTTATTTTTATTTTATATATTCAAGAACTATATAATTTTGTCCTAGTTTCCTCTTCCTTTTATGAGTCCTTGCATCTTTTTCCTTCATAATAATGTTTCTTTTCTTTTCCCTCGTTCCTCAATGTATTATTTATTATTTATACTATAATGTCGTTTTACTATACGAAATATTAATAACGATAAAAATTATTCATATATTATCTTTTTATTCAATCTCATGGGCTACAATTTATTAATTTTTTTTCTCTCCTTTAAATTCTTAATTAATTAATAATCTCACTTTGTTGCATCAACACCCAAAGCATTATGCAACCTGTTTAATTTTTTTTCTTCTTCTATTAATCAACTTTTTAAAACCTTTGTTATTAATTTTTTTTTCCCTTTTTTTCTCTCTCTCTCTCTCAGAAATTCACGTTTTATATATATTATTATATATATAGTTGAAAGTGGAATTGACACTCATAAGGTTATTGAAGTAGCCTTTCTTTAAAATTTTTATATATAGCAATAATTTAATATTATAGTGCGGATGCAATAAAACGTATATTTACATTCTATTTTACTTTATTCAATTTTTGTTGCATTTCTTATGCTTCTGTCTTTATTATTTGTTTTTTTTCTCTATATGTACTTCATAAGCTAGTTTTATTGTACATAATAGGGATTATACTTGCAATGATATAGACAGTATTAGATCCGTGTAAATTTTCAAAATTCAATAATAATAATAATAATAATAATAATAATAATAATAATGATTATTTATCAATACAACTTCTATATTAAATTATATTATATATAACTGCGGGTATACATATAATATTAACATTAAACTGTCGAATGATGAGGAGAAATAATTTATATATTGATAAATATAATATTAATATAAAAAAAAGTAGAATAGATACAAGTCCCATTGCATCAGCACTATCGGATACATAAAATGTATATATCAGTGCATTTATACACTCCGATGCAATAAAATATAACTCGAGGCGTCCAGGTTGAATGCTGTAATTTATATTGATTGAAAAAAAAAATCCAATTATTTTACTACCACAGTAATTTTGGAGACAAAAAATTGAATCAATATCTCAATCAGAGATTAATTTCAACTTGAGAAATATGCGTTTGGCATTTTTTTAAATTGAATTCTTGTTTTTGTATTTCAAAGATATAAATAAATATTGATGTCACATTATTTTCAACCTCGACAAATCAAATTTAGGCCAAAGTTATTATATCGACACACAGTTTTGATTGTGCATCAATAATATATATATATTATATATAATATTGTAATAAACTTATCTAGATGTAAATAAGAAATTAACATCTCTCAATTCCTATATTTATATATAATATATATATGTTTTTTTTTCAACTATATCATATGAATTTTACTACGCTACTAAAACTAATGTATCAGATTAAAGCTAATTAATTTATAATCTCTATTAGCTCGAGCACTGCAGCTATAAAGTTGGATTGTGTGATTTTATTATTTTTCTTTATACTTTTATTCGTGTGAGTGTTTTTCTTTCTTGTTATAATGTGTAAGGGCACCATTGGTTGCTAACTAATTTTACTATTACAAAAGAAAAACACCAGTTTTCGGTTTTACATACTTTTCCATTATTTTTTCTTTCCCTAATCTGAACACATTATCGTTATTTCACTCGATATTCCGATTTTAAGTAATAAAATTCATTTCTGGTAAAAAAAAAAAAAA
>JAFFZH010006208.1:3936-40382 GCA_018420115.1 Euura saliciscinereae
TCCCCCCCCCCCCCCCCCCTTCCCCCCACTCTTTCCTCATTATGTCTTGGTGGAGGACATTATACACAGTAATTTATACGTTATTATAATGTTGACTTTATTGATGGTAATCAGAAAAAAAAAATTCAAGCATACGTAATAATTAATTATAAGTGTTTGAATTTTTTTTTAATTTTTTTATATGAAGTCAACCAGTTATATTCCATGGCATATAACAAGCATATGTATATAATTAGTTGAAAACAATGCTCTATATATGATTCGAACCATGAAATGGTAAAGAATGAGAAAAAAATAAATAAAATCAAGCCAATATATAAGTTTAAACTAATTAATACGGCCATTATTATGCAATGTCAAGGGATATTTTGTATTATGTGGATTTTAAATAGAAACATTAATTTACTATATATATATATATATATGAATAAAAATTATATAATTATTATTATTGTACGTAAAATGAAATAAATTCATTCATTCATTCATTAAAACAACAACAATATATATATACATAATAATAATAAAATTGAAAAAAGAAAAAAATCGCATACGTTTAATGATATCTATAAATATAGTGTGGTTAGGTAGTTAGGATTTTAACAAATATTTTTTATATTATAAATTTATAGATATTTAATAATGAAAGGAAGAAAAAAAAACACAAAAAAAAAAAAAATAATAATAACAACATGATTATTAAAACACATATATATATAGTTATTGTAGTTTTTTGGTGCCCTACGTCTAAGTGCAAGTGCAGAGTATAAAATGTTTTTCGGTTTCGTATTTTAAATCCTATAGATGATGAATTTTAATCATTCAATTCATCAATGAACAAGAAAAACAAAATTAATAATTAAACAAACAAAAAATATTAAAAAAAATAAAAATAAAATAAAATAAAAACACTAGACCAAAATAATTGCAAATTAATATATTAATACATTTTATGGGAAGAAAAATGATTGTATATCAATCAAAGTGAAATATTGTTTTAAATATTAAGTCTTAAAAAAAAAAATGAAAAAAAATAATGTTTTATTTTTTATTTTTACTTTTGTTAACTCGTTTTTATTATCAATATAATAATAAATGATGAAAATGATCGTTTGATGAATCGATGGGGAAAAAAAACAAACTATATGGTGCATATTAAGGACTGATATGACTATTTGAAGATATACGACTGATGAATGAATAATTGAATCTCTGTGCAAAGTATGAGGAAATGACAAAATTATCAAATAAAAATAATTAACAATAATGATAGAGAATAAATAATTGGCAATCGTCTCAAATGGGAGGAAAGAATTATTTAACGGGTTTTTAAAGATTGTTTTTTTTTTTGACGTAAGACAGTCTGTTGTTGATAATGGTTGATTATCGGTCAAGATGGTTGTGAAGATTTAAACTACCCGTGGATTATATCGGATGAAAAAAAATTTTTTTACCTGCACTGCGCTTCAGATTCTGGAATCGTTGAAATTCTACGTCAAGGAAAAAATGCAGTGCAGCAGATTTTTTTTTCACACTCCTATTCCCTCAATGGCAAAAGCATGCAACTGGTATTATTCTGTGTAATAAGTCTACTTTTGAATATATCACGTAAAACGTGAAAGACTTTTGCTTCTTGGTCAGCTAATTAACGTCTTTTTCGAAAATAAATAAAAGATAGACAGAATCTCGTTATGTCGTCAAACGACAAGCGAATGGGAGATGATTAAAAAGAAAGTAAAAAAAAAATCAAAAACAGTTATTGAATGCCTAAGGTATTGAAAATAAACAATCAGACAAAATGAGACTGAAAAGCCAGTATTGAAGAATGAAAGGAAAGAATAATTAAAAAAAAAAATAAAAAAATGAGTTACGTAGCCTTAAATAGATTGATAGATTAGATAGAGCTAAAAGACGAAAACAAAATTAAAAAATTGGCTTTTAAGGTGGTAATGTGTAAGTTGAAGAGTTAAAATACGTTATAGTAACTTAGAGTAAACAAATATGCCAGTTGTGAAAAAAAAGAAGAAAAAAACATGAGATAAATATGTTGAGAGATTAGAAAAAAAAAATTGAATTTTTCAAATTATGATACGTCCCAGTGATAAATGATGAAGACAGTCGAATAACGTAAAGATATATGTTTGAATCATTTCCCGTATAAATATGTGAAAAACGAATAAGATGCGGAAATGGTTTGCGATAGAAAGAGTAAATTCAAAATTACTATAATTAATTGATTAATTAATAGCCCAATAGCTTACAAGCATGATATATTGATATATAGGTAACAGGAAATGTATGAATATAATGTTTGCAGTTAGGTGGGACCAAAAATTCACTTTCTAACTCTATACGTGCATATCTAAGCAACAAGTAATTTAATTATTATTATCCATAATGAGAAGGGATAAGATAAGATAAGACGAGACGGGATCAGACATCAATAATGAAAAACTATGAGTAATTAATTCAATAATAAATATAAATTAGTTCATATTACGTTTACATTTATTGACAAAAAAAATAAATAAATAAAATAAAATATTATATTACATTATTAGATGATTATTATTATTTAAAGAATAAAAAAGAAAAAAATATGAATAAATAAAATCTTCAAAAACATCATTATTTAGATAGTTTGTAGAAGAAGTACGTATCCATATATATATATATAAATATATATACATATATATATATAATTATTAATTATTACTATGAAACATTTTGTTGTATTATTTTCAATAAAATCAATTTAAAATAATAATTTCTACAAAATAGGTTTTTTTTCTTTTTTAATTTTATTTCGTGCCTCGCGGGCTTGATTATCAACGTCCCCAATTTTTTTTTTCTCAAAACACTAAAAAACCTGTGATTATTCAAGTCCGTAATGCACTTTTTTTTCTAAACCACAAACGTTGTGATTTCAAATAATTGATAACCAATCAAAAATTTGTTTGAAATAGAATAAAACGTGTTGAAATCACAACCTATACCTTCTTTCTTTTCCTTTTCCTTTCATCTAAGAGCAAAAAAAAAACATGTGTACAGATTTTCAAATTGTAATAGAAACATACACGATGAAATATAGATGATGTAAAAATACACACACGCTATATAGGTAAGGGTTATAAGCATAATATTGCCTTTTCGAACTTTGGTGTGAAAAAAAAAAAATATATATATATAGTATATACAAATAAATAATTTTGGTCGGAGGGAGGGTTGGCGCTGATTCTTTATCGACTTCAAACGGTATTTTGTGAAAAGTAAAATTTTACTAAATTTGTTCTTTGTCTTTCTATTTCGTCAAGAACAGAAAACAAATTGATACCCTGTAAATACCACTCGACTATATTTTTCAAAAGAAACATACAAAAAATGAATAAAAAAATTCTTTCATCTTGCGCATCGACGTAATATTATTGATAACGAATGTATAAAGATGAAAAATAAAAAATAAAATGTAAATTCGATAGGATAATTTTGGAGTCAAAGAAGGCTGTGCCGCCCCCAAAGACCGTATATCTGTTCCATGTTTTTCAATATATTTGTAACTGATCGATAACACAAAACCAAATACATACATATATATATACATATTACATGTGTATATATAAAAGGTATCGATACATTAAACAGTCTAACGTGTGCGCTACTCTATACATAATATACATACGTCTAAGATTAATTATTATATAAATAAAGTATATAACAAGAAACACAAAAAAGGTAAAAAAAAACTCACTTATAATATATATGAACATATATTATACCTGGAAAATGTAATGCATATATTATATATATATATACATTGGGATTGGTGAGATTATTATATACGGTTTTTCGCTTTGGAGTGTTATTTTCTGAAAATATTAAACAAAATATGCAAACAAATATATATATCAAAATACGACAAAAAAAAAAAATGGAGAAAAAAATAAAACCGATTAATAAAAAGTAAAAAAAAAAATAAAAATACAACTGATTTTCACTGTTCTTATTTATCATATCTACTCGATCAATCAATCCATTTCAATTCTAAGAAAATCAGTTTCTCGCTTCCGAACATTGTCCCAATTTTTTTTTAGGTTTCTTTCCAGCATGGTTCACAATATTTACAACATCAGCAAATCTTCTGAATTTCAGTCACATTGGAAAAGAGGTAAAAATCGAAAATGAACCTACGTTCATGTAGATCATAGTCGACTTGTGCAATAGATCATCAGAAAGCATACGTGTCAGAGATTCAAGATTGTTGATTATTTTCGCACCACTTGGCCAAATTTGGAAACATCAGTGCAGTTATGGTCGGAGTGCAGAAGACAGAGGAATTCCCGGGTCAGATTTTTGAGGTAATGGACCCAACCTCTTCGTCCGAGTACCTGAACTTCTACGCAAAACCATACGTTAACCTAATCAATCAATCAATCAATCAATCAATTCTTCACTTCACTCTTGACTGCTTTCGTGATATTGATACCTGGATATTTTTAGTCTCCTACGTCAGAAATAGACGAATCTATCGCAGAGCAGGCTTCGGTTGATGAATTTCTTCAAACTGGAGAATTACCAGCTACTGAAATAATTCGCACTCTACCTCACAGCTTTAATAGCATGATAGGTGAATCGATAGACGTCGAGACTGATCGCGCCCAGGAACTCATTGGGTTAGTGCTCCTTGAAGTTTTTCGACTTGCAGGGCAAATTGAGATCCATTAACCCTCCGTAGTCACACTGGGTCAATTTGACCCATGCGTCAACTTTAGACTTAAGTATCTCGAAATTTCCCAGTGTGAATGGGACTTCTGACTGGAAGCATTTTCAATGCTGATGTAGTCCATTCTCCAAAATCGATCCTCTTCACATATCGGGATGAATACCTTTTTTTAGAACGGGTGCTATCGTACTATTTTTTTCTGAAAGTAGCATTATTCAGAACTATAACGTCCAAATTTGGCTCAAAAATATCGAAAATTGACGAAGTTATGATTTTTTAAGCGAAAAAGCGTCTTTTCCGCACTTTTACCTCTTCATTATTTTTTTTCAGTAAGTTGCACATTTTTTTTTCACAAATCAATTTCTTGTACATAATTTAGAAAGTTTGAAGCATGTTCTGTAATTTTTATAAATACTTTAGAGTGATAGTTTCCTCAAAATCGCTTTTTGAAAACTGATTGGGTCAAATTGACCATGTGTGACTACGGTGATATTATTTGGTAGTGTGACCATGGAGGGTTAATACAGCATCGCATGTTACACCTATTGTTCGTATCATCATCCAAATTAACCATAAGACACTCTGCTTTTGTGAAGATTATTGGGGAGAAAGCTTGGAATTGAAGACTATCAAACGAACATGGCAGCATTTTGGCTTCTCGACACAATTGCTCTCGAAATTATTAGGAACAAGGAAAAACTGAGTCCTGTCAATTTGGGCATTATGGTCAGCTGGATTGCTGGAGAGGCCAAACTCATCCAAGGTTACCACCACACGGATTTTACTATCTACAAGCTTGGAAATTTCTTCTAAATGCTTTATCAACTCAGAAAACTGATAAAATTACATCGAATCCTACCCATATTCAAATCATTCGCAGAGAAAAAATGTAGCCGAGCCGAGTTTTTTCAAGAAATGAATTTCATTTTCGACAAAGTTTCTGGCCTACTCGATCAAGGTCAGACCATGATGTACTGGGAAGAGGTTTCTGGGGTCGACAAGCCGTTTCAAATGAAGGAGCAGGAAAAATTGGAAGGAGAGTTTGCTTTTGAACCAGCATCAGAGTCTGTCAGGTAAAGCTGGACGATATTTCGTTTCATTGAAGGTGATTTTAGAGATTCAAAAAATTGATTTTGGAAAATTGACTTCTATTTACGAAACCATATCGATATAAAATAACATTAAATGAAGGTTGGCGGATCCGGACGAATTTGAAAAGCATAATAACTTTGAAACAGCTCCGGTGATGTTTGATAGCGTCGAACAAGAATCCGGCAGTCATGTGTCGAACTTGACCGAAGTGGATCATCAGTATTATTCAATCCCCAAAAGCAGCACACATGTTCTCGAAGCCATAGTGGAATCAACTTACTCCGTGTCAGTATCTCAGAGTCATCTCGTTAAATTTTTGTCCATAATTAAATGGAGTCATTTCGCTGATCCGCAGGTACGCTAACGGCTTCCATTACGCCACTATCAGCGCAGCGTTTGCTCATCCAATAGAAATCCGCTCATATCAGCTCCCCTACACTCTGCGTTCTCCAAGGCGTGTCAAACCCCCTGTTACAGTGAACACAAAGGTCGAAGAGGCTCGTGGCAGAGCCAAAACCAAATCAGACGGGGGAAAATTGGGAAAAAAATGGCCATTAGAAAAAGAGACGAACAAGTCAAAATCGCGTAGTGAAAATCAGCCGCCACTTCCGCCTATGACGGACGAAGAGATCATGGATCGGAAAAGGATGCACATTCTGCCACTTATGGAATCCAACGAGGCTGTTTATCTTCTTGACCAACTCACCCAGCTCCATAGCATCGAATCGACCACTGGAACCAGTGTGGAGAAAAAAGCGACCAAAAAAGGAAAACGGAAGTAGTGCTGTAATGATCTAGGCAATTATTTTGATTGCGTTTTAATGTACTGTACGAAGTTTCTTTTTATGGCAGTTCCTTACGATTTACAAACATAGAATACAGATTGGATTTATAAATCGACGCTGAGAACGCTTTTCAGTCTGTGATCAGAATGCTGGACCATTCATGGCATTTAAAATCTGTGATTGTCTTTTCGTCGATGCCAGTATCGAGTTTGACAAACGTTTTGGAACCGGTCAGAGTTGCTCTTGGCATTCCTAACTGACCGTATTTGTTGGATCCACATCCCCACAGTGAATTGTCATCTGAAAAATGATCAGTCAATTATCTTAAACGTCTTCAGCTTCAGATTCGTCAATCTCAACTGAATTCTATATCCAATCATGATTTCCTTATTTACCAAACATACAAATCGTGAACACATTCCCACATCTGACCCTCTTGACGTTAGCCTCGAAGACCTGACCATCCTGATCCACGAAATCGACGGGTTTTGGGGTGGCGAATATTTTCGTATCATCATCCACCAGCCCTAGTTCACCATTGGTGTTCCACCCCCATGTGTACAAGTCACCCTATATACGAGTTGTCAAATTACAGATGATCAGAGAAGAGTAGTTGCATATATCATTCATCGCATTCTTGTAGATTGAGTATAATTATCTTTCAGTACCTGGTCCGTTACCACAGCACTGTGCCAACCGTTGGCAGATATCTGGAGGACCTTGAGGCCCGCTAACGCATCGATTATCTTTGGGTCGTCACAATCTTCGAGGTCCCCATGACCCAGTTGACCTCGTCTAAATTGAATTTCGAGTTCAACTGAATTAATACGGCGTTGTTTACTTTCCTTCCTGCACTGTTTATTTGATTATGTTTGAACAGAAGAATTGTTTGGAAAGAAACTTGAAAACATTTGGATATGAGTGAATTCAAAAATGTTTTTTAAGCCTTCACAAAATGTATGCTGCAGACAAACACTCTGTGACTGTGTTATTAATAAATGAATAAACAAAACTATACTTCCGAATGTTCTGAAAATAATCTGAAGAAATATTTTTCGTCTCATTTTTTATACTTGTAAAAATATTTTCGTAATAGGAAATGCGAATTTTGTTTTCGTTGTATGATTACCGTAGAATAAATTCTTACGAACAGAAATTCGTGAGGGCTATCCAAGTAGTATTGTTAATAGTGTTTTATACTAACGTTCCCATTCCCATTGAATAAACGTCTCCATTCTCGGATAACATGATCGTATGATCGAATCCGCAAGCCACGTCTACGAATTTCAATCTCTTCGGCATATCCACTAATGTTGGAATATTGTAGATTCTTCCTGGAATTGTTAAGATTTAAACCTAAGTAACTAAGGTATCGATGAGATATCTCTTGAGTCACCTAAATTCGTCAAGGCGACTGTGCATGGACCTTGGAATATTTTCACCGCATGTTCTTCTTCGGTGGAATCGTCATCGGCGTGAATGAAATTATAGACCTTCTTCCACTTTCTTTCAAATATTCTGTATTGCCATATTTCGTTTTCTGTCGAAAGTACGGTGATTCTCTCTTTTCCGGGTATGGCCTGTTTGCATCTGGACAACGGTTGAAGGAAAAACTGTTACTTGTAAAAAACTACTGATAACTTTGAGAGTATGGAAGAAATGTGAAGATATGCTTACTGTAATACTTCTTCAGGCAAGGGTAAAAGCGCCGAAACGCTTACTGAGTCTTCGTCTTCTTCGAGTAAATTTATTTTTCCAGAAACGTAAATTTTCTTATCACGCCATAGGAGCATGTAGTTCCATCCTATTTCCAAATCTTCGATTTCTGTAAACTGAACGTTTGTGAATTTTTCAACTACTGGCTCTACATCTCCATCCTCGTCGCTAAACAGCCTGCTGTTATTCAGACCAGCGTAGTAAATCTTCATTGTCACGGAGCTGTGAATAAAAATCATTCACAATCATTATTCGATATTCATATGAAATTACCTCATTAAGCTGCTTAAAATTTAGGGACTGAAGCAGATATGGATGGAATAAAGGGTTCCTAACATTTTTTGATCAAATAAACCCATAACTGAAACATAGGAAATTTCAATGGATTTCAAAGATTCTGTGCAACAATGAAATTATATTGACTAATCGGTCATCGATATTTAGTGAATTTCATGATAAGAGATATTTTTCAAGCAACACCTGATCAATACTCTACTTGCCAACCGCTGATGATGAAATGGGGAAAGAATCCTAATGATTTATCGATTGCTGGTAAGGTAGGGATGTTTTTAGAATATCACTTTTCACGTTCCATGGAACGCAGATGCTGGTAATATCAGTGGAAGTTCAGGACCTTGGAAAAATTTGATACATCAATTGATACCATTGTACCATCTGTTTCGCGGTTGTATAATATTTCTAGCATCAGCAGAGAAAGGAGAATTAAAAAACGAAAATTGATGGAAGAGGAATTGATGTGAAACAAAATCCCGAAATTACTTATCCGCCACATATCTGGGGAATTTTATTGGAAAACTGTTTTTCTTGAAGCATGCTTCCTGCGAATAAGTACTGCATAGTATAGAAGCTGCAAATTGTGTTATTCAATTTAGGACATATTCCATTTTTATTTATCGAACTCTTCTCTGATAAGACACTTGAAATTCAGAATCCCCCGGATTCATTTCATGTGCTCTTCTCAAAAAAATGATCATTTGGGAATATTATCAGCTAACTTTCCAAACAATTTCCGTTCAACAACAATCGATAATGTCTAGAATGCATCACATATTGAAAAATCATCACAATTTCAATTTGATTTTCTTTTCTCAGTAATTATTGCTGCCATCGTATCAGAATTGTAGTGAACAACGGAAAAAGAGGCACCAACAGAATTCCGAGTGGTCTAGAATCCGAGGGGGCATCCACTCGTGAAGTAGTTGGGACAGTCATATCATGAAATACTCATGAAATGCCTATGAAATGGTTGGAACATCACATTTTGAAGTGGTTACCCCCACGCTAGAATCTCACTGGGTATACGATCGATAAAATCGCGTGTCCCGCATGACGCGGGTCAAGATAGTTCAAGCCAACACCGACGGATGGCGGATATCGCGTTGGTTACCAATGATACTAGGATAACAACATGAGGCAGCCGCACGCGCACGAGATCCGTTGAAGCGTCGAGCAATACACCGCGAAAAGAAATTTATTATTGTGGTTCCGTTGCCGAATAACCACTACAAAATGGTAATGTCCAATCCGAAACCATACTCACGCACGTATTTCAGAAGATATCACGCACACTGTAACAGCGCACAAACTTCTCCTCTTATTCTTCTAGCCGCAATCGAAATTCCGTCAAACGTCGTCGTACCATGTCTTTGACATAACCTGACTATCCGCGCTCTCACTACGTCATTGAAAATATTGTTTGAAAAAATGGCCGTCTGGGTCACCCGCCCGGCAGGGGCCACTGCCACGTACCCGGTGTCCGAAATGTTCTTAACTCGCGCAATTTCATTACAACAATGTCATGCTACGCGGGTTTATTGCAGATGATACAGTTTTCCGCACCAGAGCTTTGATTTTGAGTTTCTAATGCTTTTCTTCCCTCAATCCCTTGGATGCCTCGTTAGGCTATAATGAATTAAACAACGATGTTCACAATAATGATTTCAGAAATATGATACGAATGAAAAATGTGAGAAAGTAGAAAATTATTGTCACAAGTTTTTCTGTTTTTCTTACAAATGTAGGTATATTTGAAAATGAGTGTCACCGTTTCTGTAATTTTCGATCTATCGCTTTGGCTATGATTTTTCTTCAATTGAAGAAAATCCGACCTCATAGTCGTTATTTTTGGTTTTTTTAAAGAAAAAAAAACGATTTTTGCTGAAATGACCTGAATCTTAATTTGAGGAACAGAGATCAACAAATTTTCGTAAATTTATACGTAAATTTATTGCGAGAGCGATTCTCAATTATTGAAGAATCTATGACTAGATATCGATTTTTGTTCCGTTCAACCGATAACTACGCTTCTGATTATTTTACCACTATTCGTCATCAAATCACAGAAAACCCAAGGTCAATGATCTCAGGTCCGTAAGAAACAAAGAGAGAAGATTTAACAGGAAATGTTCAAATCCTGTATACTTCATTCAACGATGATGATGATTTGGAACTCCTCGTATGCGTGATCGAGTGGGTGATACGAGCTGATAACGAAGATGATTACGATGCATGAGAAACATTCCAATTATCCCACGGAATGGGATTCTATTGATTTGCTGTGTCAGACGCGTACATTATTCGACTACATCTATAATGAAAATTCATTCGATTCCCAGGTCGCATATCTCGTGAATTAATTATTACCTCGTTCTTCGAGTTAGTTGTGAGATTGCGTGTTTCTCTTTTGAACCCCAGAATTCTTTTCCATGCTATATTTGTATCCATATTTCCAGTCTACAGTTTTTGTACTTTCATTTTGTTAAACTTCATTCAGTCAACAATTTTCTTCAAATTTCGCACCGCTTGACCATTCGCACGTTCTCGAAACGCGGATGATACTAAATTTCATGAACATTCTCTATACGCTACATTACACCAAAGTTAACTGTATTCTTTGTCTAGTTGAATACTTTTCAGGGTCTTTTATCTATCCTGCGAAAACTGCGATCGAATCCGGACAAAGAACTGAGGTTGCTTCTACTGGGTCTCGACAATGCGGGAAAAACTACCCTCCTCAAATCTCTAGCCAGCGAAGACATCACACAGGTATCACTTTTTTCCAATCGCAGGTGCAAGCTATCGAATTATCTCTCGCGACTTGAAATTATCAATAACAAATAATGAAAAATAATCGGAATATTCTGTTACATCGATGTGCGTCGTGTTATTGTTGACATTTTTCAATACTGAATTTCATGAACATAAAAACAAACTGTTACTTCCTTAGGTGATACCTAATCCGATGTTGAGTATTGATTGAATTCATTCACTCGTAAACTACAATAACTGAGCTGGAATTTTCACAAGAAGAAATCTTGAATCCATCAACCATAGCTTGGACACGAATTTCATGATTTGAAGTTTAATATGAAGAAAAATCCTCAGATTTGCTTGACTTTCTTCTCTCTCCGCTCATTTTGTTCAGCAAACTGCTCCCTCCAATTTTCGTGTCATGTCTTCAATTCAATACTCGGTTGAATATTGCTATTTGTTTATCCACCGCCATGTCAAATTGTGTTCATTGGAGATTTTGAATTCAGAAATTAGTATCTCAGCTGTTGTTTACAATTTTGAGATTTTCGGTTTAGAAAATTATAGTTACGATAAGTTACGTGTAGCTTACGAGTAATTGGATACCAATTTGAGTTATGTGATCTTAATGAATAATACAAAAAACGAGTCCCCCATTCAATAGAAATTATTGATATCAAATTTTTGCAGGGCCAATTATTTGGTTCTCATTGCAGGTCAAAATACTGTGATAATTAATTGTGCACACAGTAAATGGCGGATCAATAATATTGTACAACAAGGAGGCAAACTAGGTCTTTTTAGGCCGAGCGTGAGTTTGCAGTACGGGTCGTAGGCAAATTTCAAATACGCCAGGCGAAAATACCGTTGCCTCCTTGTTGCTGAATACAACAATGACTACTTTCCAGTCCTAGGACTTACATACGATTACGATCAGTAACTTAAGAACACATGATTGAATAGCTCATATTCTTCTTGTTTGATCAGGTGTGCCCGAGTTTGTTCGATTTCGAAGTATTTCATATTCAAGCAGGTTTCATACTCGGAGAAGTGATATAATCGGGCAATACATGAATTGCTATCTATTCCAATGAAATCAAGGTAACATTTTTCGTTCATGTACGCGTTTTCGTATTTTCCAGGTGACGCCTACACAGGGGTTTAATATAAAGAGCGTCCAAAGCGACGGTTTCAAACTAAATGTCTGGGATATTGGAGGAGCGAAAAAAATCAGACCATATTGGAGGAATTATTTTGAAAATACTGACGTTCTGGTTGGTACCGAATTGAATAATATATTTATTGATTGGTTAAACTTCTTGGAGTTAAGCTTCAACGCTTCTTTCCACTGCCCAGGAAAGAGAGTAAGAAATATTGGACAAATAGGAAAGAATGGGGGAAACCGAGAATTTTCTAGCTTCGGCTAATAGTGAGATGTTATTCATTCAGCGACTCCATACGCTTGTTCTCAATGAAACACTACGTTTACGACCCAAAAATGGCAAAATGGTCATCCACGTGCCGTATTGATTTACAATTACGATTCCAAATTATAAAATTACAAAATTACGTCATAATACCTAGTACCTGGATAATTGTTGACGCATTTTTATTGATCTTGGTGATCGATCCCCGTTTCAACCAATTCCAATTCCCTCCCTGAATCTCAAAAAACTTGGAAAATTTGAAACATTAATTTCTCAATATCTTGCAGATTTACGTCGTGGATAGCGCTGACGTAAAACGGTTGGAAGAGACTGGTCAAGAATTGGCGGAGTTATTGATGGAGGATAAACTCCGAAACGTACCACTTCTGGTGTACGCAAATAAACAGGATCTTGCACAGGCTGTAACTGCAGCTGAAATTGCTGAGGGACTCGGACTTCACAATATCAAGGATCGAGACTGGCAGATACAGTCTTGCATCGCCACTGAAGGAAAAGGCGTCAAGGTAACCGAATTCATTTCATTTTGATTCATTTATTCACACTCTTAACTCTTTACGTTTTGATTCCAGGATGGTTTGGAGTGGGCGTGTAAGAGCATCAAGAAAAAATAGTGACTTTGTGGAAAGGTGGAAACAGAGTAAAATCGAAAACGAAGAGGACAGAAAAATAAAAAAATAGTAGAAGCGACATCAAGCGAACCGTATAATGATGATGAAGAGATAAGAATCGTGAGATAATTGTTGGGACAAAACATTGATCATGAACATGCGTATAGTTTTTTTGGAGTTTTTATTTTCTTATCTGGCTTTTTATCATATATTTACACGTTCTATGAAAAGACTTCGTCCGTTATAGAAGGGAACGGACCAAGAATTAGTTCGAAAAATATTGTATGACAAACTTTGAAGGTGAATCTAGTCATCGAACGATTCCGGGATTTTTTGTAGTCAAATTTTTGATAAATAATTATTCGGAAATGTGAAATTCACGATATCGTGCCTCAAACTAGTCAAATGTGCCTTTTAGTGGTAAAATTGTTTCTAGTCAAAACATTAATATTTCAAGAAATTGAATATATATATTCTACACCCGAATACGAACAAAATAGTATAAATACTAGTTTATATTCAATGAATGACAAAATTGGGTTAACCATGTCAGCAGGCCACGACGCTCGAGCAAAACATCAACTATAGTTATAATTATAATAGTCATTATCAATATATTGCACAACTTAGAAATTATATATTATAATAATAAAATTATTGTCAAAACTAAACCAAAATAGTATTAAATATATTAACACCACATATTGCGCAAGTTTTCGAATAGAAATAATGGAAAAACAGAAAAATGCCTCTAGTTACTTTAATTATTCGCTAATACTCATGACTGGGAACTTTCTCCGGTCATTATCCGATGAAATTCAGTAATTCTGAACCGTCAATTGAAACAATTAAATGTGATTCTAATGCACCTCAATTTGCTGCAGTGAGCAGTTCGCTGAAATCGCTAAGATTTATAAACCGACCATCTTATGAGTCTTCTTGTTTTGTGTCATTGAATCATCTTAGTTATATTCTTATGACGTTAGAAATAAGTCTCTTATCAGCAGGAAACATGCGGCAAATAAATTTTTTCTACATCTTAAAGCTCACTGTGCACAGCTTCCGTTGTTACTCTCAATTCCTCTTCGTGGAAATCCGTGCAGTCTACCGGATGCTTCGCCTGAAAACAAACATTTTGACAAATTCAAATCCCACGAAAAAAAATTTCAAGCAAGGATTTCTCCAAATCCTCCCCCATTTTTGATGAAATCTATGATTGATCCTCCACTCTTCATTCATTTTTTATTTTTCGTTTCTGAAGTCGAGTCAAGTTTCAGTACCCTAACTTGAAATCTTGGCAAAAGTGGAGGAACGACGATGAATTGTGATTGAAATTGTTAACAGTGAGTTCAAACTTACAAAGCAACGTTCGCTTTCACCAACAGCAGCGTAGAGAGTCCAGAAGTTTGTGCCGATCTTATTGCTGAGGAACCAGGCAGCTGGATAGCTAGCAATCTTTGTGAGTCCATGTCGCATCGACTGAGACACGTCACTATCTCTTTCGTTGATAACGCAGAGAATATGAGCCGCACAGCTCGGTCTCTTAATGCCCCACTTGTAAGCCCGGTACACCTGAAGAGGTTGAAATAACGGTGTGAACAAAATTCTGAACAATCTTTTAATCGTGTCGGTTGCCTCAGCGGAACTCACCTTCAAAAGGGGCTCTATCAATTCCTTGTTTAAGGTGTTGCTCAACTTGTTGCTAAGCTCGTTGGCGTTTATGTGAGACATCAGGAATCCTTTCTCCGAAGCCAGAGTCACCAGCTCCTGGAAGTAGGCTACAGCCGGCTTGACGTACTTCTGGCTGTCGATCTTCGTGTTTAAGTATCGCTTAGCAATCGCATCGGCAAGCCTAACAGATGCAGAAGTTGGATGTTAGCTCAAAGACTGACCATGAAACTTGATTAACAAAGATCTGGTTTCCGACGAACCTGGAAAGACTTTCGGCTGGTTTTACAGGATCAAACATCACGGATTTCGGGTATCCTTGGGACTTCAGGAAGCCATTGCCGACGTATTGGGCCGTTGCTAAGTATCGTTGCCTCGTTGCGGGGTCGGAAACGTGGGAAATCCACTCAGCCACGAAGTTCGTGAGGCTCCGCACCCACCGACGACGCAGAGATGGGTTTTCGAAGCTGTTCAATACTTTCTCAATCTCCAAATTACCATTTTGGTCAGTCATGGTTCCAACTATGTTGGCCAGACCACTGCTCTTCCAGATTGTCTGTCCCAGCTCGGAAGTGCTGTAGTGTAACAAGCGTATCAGCATCCAGTCCCACATTAAGAAAATGAGTTGCCAGTCTTACCTGAAGTGTTCCCACATGATATGAACGTTTTCCAAAATCGGTGGAAGGAACCACGAGTGTCCAGAATGATCGTGCTTTTTCGTTCCACTAATTTCCTCCGAAGACCCACCAGCGAAGTTCTGCATGAGCATTGGAAGGAGCCCCATCAGTCCTTCGGCGTTGTTATTCTCGCCGGTGAACAAGCTGGCCATGTTCAGCATCGTCTCTAAGTCAAGTCCACCTGAACTCTGTTCTCTAGCGTTATGTTTCGTTTCTGAATTATCTCCTAGCTTCTGCAGGAGGCCATCTAGCACGCTGCTGAGCAATGGATTGGCGCCATTTTGGCCCCCAGCTCCGGCCAGGAGACTTCCGATTCCGGATAGAATGGGGCCGGCCATATTCGCACCTCCGCCAGAGACAATATCGTTCACCTATAACGAACCGAAAACAGTTTTGATACTGTATACATGATGGCATCGACCCAAATCTTATTGGGTCCCGTTAGCAAGGCCGTGACACGGAAGTGTACCGGTGTTATTTCACCAGGTGAGTCAGGTTGTGGAATGCTTGCCTGTTTTCCTGCTCCGGATTGCATGAAGGCACTAGCCATGCCTTGGATCCCTCCAACAGCCTCTTTGTCATTGAACAGGGCCTGGGCTGCCTCCACAAATGCTGCTGTAGCATCGCTATCATCAGTTTCTTTACAAGCTACGAATCCAGCGCATAGCACGATTATGGCTATTCTTGGTAGTCGCATTTTGAGAACCTGAAATGAGATTAAGAACAAGATTATAGCATGAACCTTCGATGTTTGGTGGATAAACTCAGAGAGGATTACAGCCTTTAACTTCTAGCTCCGGAAGTGATTAAACGATTGCGGAGCGGATCTCGGAGTGACCACACAGCCGTTCACCGAGCAAGACTAATAAGCGACTGAAATGTGAGAATTTTGCGGAAGACTAATTACCGACGGACGCATTAATAATCCCGACGAATTGAGCGGAACAAACAGTGCTCCGAATTACTTTGGAGCATTTCTTTGACTACATTGGACGAATCCTCTTGATTGGTTGTCAGGTTCGTAAGACGCCTCACACTTCTCAGCTTTTATTAGGATTCAAAGTTGACGTCAACTTGTCCAAAGCCTGGAAAGTTTTTTTCTGGGAATATTTCACCTCTGTACAACGTATTCGGAACAACGGTAAATCATTAGTCATCTGAATACCGTGGACAGAAAAAAAAAAATTGTTTTCATTTCAATTCATTATGAATCCCAATATGATCCGTTGGAATAACGCGACGAAATTTGGTATCAGATTGAGTATTCGAATATCCGAATGTCCTAATCTCATGAACGTTGAGAACTTGATGAGGACAAACGACAAGTCATATAACTAAGACCCAGAAAGCACACTGACCAACGCAACGGGTGCCTGGGTGCGTTCTCTTCTCTGACAGATTCTCGAGAATCATAATGCGGATGAGAATTTTACAGTGTTCATAAAATGCTTGAGCACAGACCGCGCTGACTGATGGCCATAGTGTTTCCACGGTACCAGCATATAACGGTTTTCGTACGATGGTGAATTTAATGCACCTTACGTGATGATATGACGATTATTCATACATTCCGATAAAGCGTTGAAGGCCGTATAAAACGCTAACTGGTCATGTAGCGGTAAATAAACTACGAATTGTATTTGCCTAATCAAACGGTCTCTAAGTTAGAATGTTTCTGTTAAACAAGTTTTCATTGACTTTAAAATTACGAACTCTTGACCGATTGATTCTCTGATATCGAACCGATACCGCAGAACATTCGAAAATGAATTTTTTTCCGAGGATCACCTAATTTCATTCACATGTTGCTAATGGATTCATAATGTTTGCCGTTTATATTCAGGATAAATTTCAGCGCCACTCAATTTTCGAACCGTGAAGCATTTTATGAATATTGTAAAATTTCTAGCTAATCCATAAAAATGTAGTTCCTCACGTAACAAGGTGGACGGATATAATTGTGTCACGCAGCAAGGTTACAGATAACGTTATTCGGTCTAATCTCTTCGGGTGAACAGTTATCAAATTACCACAATGCCAAGTGAACTGCGAAATACGAGGTAGGACTTCGAACAAGTGTACGATAAATTGAGAACGAGTCCTCGCACTGACAAACAAAATATTCATTCTGATAATTGTATTTTATTTTATCGCGGTTGTACTCAAAATTACGTACGCACTGAGCAAGAGCTGCGGCTGTGACCGGTTTTCTATTATTTCATTGAACATAATTTCGACTATTTCATACAGTACACGGCATTATTTTACATATTCAGTTTCAGTCTCGTTGTTCATTTTTCTCGATTTTGGTCATCGACATGAAAATTTGATTATAGTTCGATAAGATCAACTATCGAATCAAGTATCGTTCAGGAGTTTTCAAACTCAGTTTCTGATCGGTAGCAGCTATTATTACAAAACAACAAAGACTAAATAATTATAATCATTAATTAGTTCATTTTCGTTGCATACGCCTCATCATTCTGAATATGAGAAGTAGAAGGCTGTACCCTTCGTTCTGATTCAAGCTTCCCCTGAATCGTGAAGCTTGATGTGATCGGCTTAAAATCGGTATTTGGACATTAGAAATTCGTTTGTATTTGTATTTTCCAAAAAATCACCGAAAATAGAATATGAAGCAGTGAAAGAGTGGAAAATATTACCAAATTTTTGGTATCGTTCCCTCAAGTTTTTCAAACTGAACAAATTTCGGATAATCAGACAAATTTGATGTTCTAGTCTCCGCTATTTGACTCACCTTTTTGAGTAGCTTTGCAGATATTCTCTCGTTGCCCTTGAGGCTGTTTTAGATCTTCACTGAGCAATTGATATTCGAAGAATACTATTCTGAGCCAGGAAGTCGATCAGTAATGTCGATGCACTCGAGGCAGGCAAGGCGAGTGCCGTGGTAAGACTGACATTGAGAACGGCTCGAGCAACGGTACTTACCTGGCTGCTCGGTCTCTTCATACCTGTGCTTCCGAAGTCTTAACCAAAGCCAGTATAGGGCCTCAGACACTTTTCTCACTCTGCTCGGAGCCGACCACCGCGACTTTCGGACTCGCTTCGTAGGCGAGTCACTGACCCGATGAAAATTAGGGAACGGTCACTCCTTACTACCTGGACACAGGTATGCGCCCACTCACGTACCAAGTGTCTAAGTATACATTACACTCCATCTCCGTGTGCACTCAAACCGGTGATAAAATAATTACAGAATACAAGAGACTTCATTATTATGTCGATTTTATTGACAGTTCACTTTTTCTTCGGGCTATCCGTTCGTTTCGTGTCATCATTTTTTGTTTATCCATACTCTCTTCGTTCTTTGATAGACGTAATGATATTCGAAATAATAAAAAAAATTTCAGACTCGAAACAATAATTTACCCACTCAAATTTACACATTTTTCTCAAGTTTGTGTATTGATTCGACATTGACGAAGTTCTTCAATTCTTGTTATAGTAGATTCGAAGAAAACCACAACATTTTTACAGTATTTTATCCATATTATTTGAAGTTTCGTGTTTTTGATCGGTTTCAATGAAAAATTCTTTGGGCTACTTGTTACGGCTTTTGGCTATCGGAATGTGCAGTTACGGCAGTTGACGTTTACAGTATTATTTATGAAATTGAGATGTCTCTGACGAACGGTGTTTTATTATGTTACAAAATTTCGTCACATGGAGAGACTATATTCACAGCGAGGACTCGATTTTGTCATGGAGTCAATCCCTTAGTATTTAGCTAGCTGGGCTATGCCTTTTCAACTTATTAGGGAAATTGAATCATTTTGACGGATGAGTTTTCTCAGTTCATGCTCTACTGACACGTGTGTACCAGACTTTCCAAAAATGATCAAAGTGTTTTTAAATTTTCGTTACCAAACATTCTACTCGTTTGTTTGTTGGAATTGAGGCAATCGTGCGCGAAATCTGGGACGAACTTGAGTCAGCTGTGATCGTATATACTTTTTTTTTTTGTTATTGAGGTTGAATCACGTGTTGGATAATTGATTGAATCATCGTCGCTTCTTATTTGACGAACGGTAGTTTTTAATCGTACATTTTTATTACCATTCAATGACCGATGACTCAATGTAAACATAAAAAACCTGGGCTCACTATTAGCAGAGCAATAAATATAAGCTGAGCTGCGAAATTAGTCAAGTAGGTATCTATGATACGGAAGAAGTGATCACTGCCTTAGCAGTCTCTGATGACACCGTCAGCGCCCATAAACAGCGATCTACAGTCTATGGTGTACAGTCTACAAACTATCGAGAGAAATGTCTGCTAAGTGCCCGTTAGTATCTTATAATCGCGAGTCCCTTACGGTTCTGTAGGCTCTAGGTTGTGGAGACTCCTTGCCATTCAAGTCACGTGGCATCCCTCGATTGAGTTAGCGGTGTTCGATTTATTTCATTCAATTCCAAATTCAACGATGCTTTACACTATATTCTATAAATAAAGACAGAGAAGCTTGTGTCCTTCCGACGAACAGAGATCTTTTCTTTCGAACTATTTTTTAAGCTTTTAATCAGCAGATAATTTCAACTATTGCTCCACGTCTACGGATTTGAATTTATTCTGGACCATTATGATTTTGTAACATACATTTCTTATGGCCTTTCAATATGACTCGTAATTCTGTTTGATGACAGTAGAATAATCAGTTAGAGCGACAGAGACACACGACCCACTGGGTCTCACTCATTATGTATCGACCGTCCGATCATCTATAGAATGCAAATGAGGAGTAATTGCAAAGTGAGCACAACGCTCGCAGAAGTATCACCGAATCTATTCATTACGTTCATTCCCGTTCCTAATATTAGAACATCACAGGGAAAGTTGAATAAATTTGACTGTCTGGGAACCTGAGATGATGGCCAATGAATATCGTCTGTATCATTATGCTGATCAGAGTATAAAGTCATTTATTTATTTCGTACCTTTGAACTGAGGACACTGCTAACATGCTCAAAGTTCAGAACAGAGTAACACTCTCAGCTAGATACTCGACCATGAAGTTCCTCAAGAACTCTGAAGGCAGGCAAACAATCTCAAGGTATGAACTGATCCTGACGTTACTCGGTGTTTGGCCATTCCTGAAGGAAGGAATGCTTCAAATTACACACGTGGGTCTCCTACTTCTCGGACAGGTAGTATATCGTCGAGGTCTTACCATACAATCAATCACTCCAGCTAAACAACGGTATTGAATCCTTCCAGATGTGCATAGCAGTTCCTCAATACATCGATTTGCTATTCAGCTGCAAGAACTTGGACGACACGATCGAGAACTTGACCTGCACTGTGGTAGTACACATGGTGGTCGTCAAGCTGCTGACTCTGCTAAGTCATAGGAAAAGTATGGCAGCATGTGTCACAGCCGTGATGGAGGATTGGGGTAGAATTCGAGACGAGAAATCTCGCAGGATCATGAGGAGTCATCGCAGATTGGAAAGAATCGTTTTTAATTGGCTTAGCACCACGCTGTATTCTGCTTACGGGATGTACATAGTCCTGGCAATCGTCATAACGGCCTCAACCGAATGTTTACCATCGAATGTGACAACGCCGTGCAAAGTGTACCCGATGAGATCGAATTACATCATTAACACGGACTGGTCGCCCTTGTACGAAGTAATATTTATCCTTCAGATTTTTCTAGGGGTGATCATTTGCACCGGGAATTGGGGGATCGATGCATTTATGTTCTTCCTCGCTATGCACGTCTGTGGTCAGTTAGAGATTCTTCAGGTTGACTTTCGCGAATTGGCTAGAGTCCAAAATTCCGTGGAACAGTTCCATAAGAAGATCATTGGCCTGACCAAACGGCACTACGAGCTCATCGCCTTCTCTAAATATCTCGAAGACACTTTCAACTTCATGATCCTGGTGCAGCTGCTCGTCAGTTCTGTGATGATCTGCATCCTCGGTGAGACTTCGTGTGCTCAACCCCAAGTTTTCTCAATTTCTGTCAAAATATGCTTGTAGGGTTCCAGTTCATCCTGTCCCTGGAACACGGGGATTTGTTGGGAGCTGGAAAGTACACCGTCTTCATGTCCGCCACGATGATGCAGCTATTCCTCTATTCTTACGCTGGCGACTACCTTCAGAGCCAGAGTTTGGGTCTGGGGTATGCAGCGTACGAAAGTTCCTGGGAGGAGTTACCCCCAGTTGCTGCCCTCGACCTTCTCTTCGTCATGATTCGTGCTGGAATCCCGTTACGTATCTCGGCTGGTAAATTCTTCACCATGACTCTAGAGAGCTTCAAGGTCATCGTCAAGACATCAGGATCGTATCTGTCCGTTTTACGCGTCATTGTGAACTAGACGAAGAGTTACCTTTCACAATATCACTTTCATAATTGAGTAACATACAAATTTCGTAGTTTGTTACGCGGATGCTTCGGGATTGAGTAAACATTCGTACCTTTTTTCTTATCAAAAACAGTGCGGCTTGAGTGATGTCACAAGTTGAAGCGTGATTCCTTTGGCAAGTGCACGAATATACATTTTCCATAAGGATAAATCTTTGCGTATGTTCACATAAAAAACTATTAAGCACCAACTCATCGCCGCGTTTTGAGGTCAAAAAGACTCCGCATGCCACATAACGGACGATAAAGCATCAAAGTTGTTATTCCTCTGGTGGGAATTTTAAAATGAGATTGAGCTGACCGAATGGTAATTATGTTGCATCACTTTCAACTGAAAGTTATCCTGAAATTGAAAACTAAAATTTTATCATCATTTTTTTTCTCAACTTCGAAAAATTAGTCTTTCGAGAGACTCACGCATTCATAACTCGTTATGTGATGACCTCAGATCCGGGCATCAGTGTTAACCGTATGATCAACTAGTCGAGGAAATTTATCAAATTTCTTGACGGTTCATTGATCTAGAGAGCTGAGCATTCAATATGTTGGCTGATCGTCGTTGTGCCTGAATCTTGAGAATGAATTTTCATGATCAGAATCGTGTGTTATTGATGGCAATGTAAACTTCTACATCGTTCACAGTTTTGATTATTGGCTGCGCTATAAATGTCAAAGGGAAAGATGAGGTAATTCAATCGGTTGTTTATTACGCAAACAACTGTGATGAAATTATTGATTCGATAAATCAAAGATTGGAAGAAACAGCCTCCAAGGATTGGAAATAACAGCTAAACAAAAATAGCGAACAGAATCGTTTCTTTTTTATAACCGTCAATATTGGTGTCTACAGAGTGAGTGCCCAAAATGCGAACATTATGATAAGAGTGAAGTGTGATGATTCTGTTGAGAATTTGGCGAATCTTGTTTCGATAATCATGGGATAACAGCTGTAGGAACATATTTTCGTCTGAAACTCATACATTTCTTCACAACTCAAAATCCAGACTAGAAATGCAGATTTAGGTGTGCAGAAAGTTCATCAAGTATTGTTCGATCTGTGTAACACATGCCATTGGAAAAAAGGGAACTAAAACTACTCATAAAGAACCATTTATTTGGAAGAAGAAAAATACGGTTGTGCAATGGAAAACAAATCATGTTCAACAAAGAATAAAAATTCTCGGAATTTCTGAAAATCCGAGACTCTCATAGAAAAAAATGATTAGAGTTAGTTGAGGAGTTGCATTATTTGATCTGAATACCGAACATTTCAGTGCTGTTCCAATAGAGCTGGCAACTTCCAACTACCATTCAGTTGAATTTCTTTCCTAAGGGCGTTACAAATCTGAAAATATTCATACGCGCATATTTCTGAACCAAAAAACGTTTCGGCACTCGATCAACTATCTACTACGAACAACAGAAAAAGGCTGAAATAATTGTTGGTCGGACAATGAGTTTCAAATTCACAGAAATATAACACTTGTGTTTTCTAAACGTGCATACAAATGTTCAAGATAACATGTTGAACGATGTAGGAGCTCAGCGATTCTTAAGATAATAGAGTTTCTTATGTCGATATCAAGATCAAATCAAACCAATTTTGGGTTAGATAAACATCACTTCGGCTGCAAAATTATGAAAAAAAATATGTATTCAATTATGTTTTTCAATTTGATATTTTTTCAAAGACCTTCAAATCACTCATGAGTAATCCGCGAGATGATCATCATGCTTCTCCAGTCATCCAAATCAGTCAGTTTGACGTGACACTTTGCCCGCTGGGGCCCACTTTGCCCGCAATTTTCCAACTTTGCGGTAGACGCTAATCTTCGGTCAGATTTTAGTTTTTTGGTGAAAATGAAAAGATTCAATGACTAAAAACTCAACTCGAAACATTATTTTCTTAAGGGGCCCACTTTGCCCGGCCCTCCCCTACTGGTGGATACGACCTTTCAGTCCCAACTTCGCAAAAAAATAATGGTTCTCATTAATTGCATAAGGTCGTATCCGCCAAAAAGAAATGATAAAATTGGCGCTTACGACCTTCTGGTTTTATCTGCGAATATTTTTCATCGAATTTTTCGAAACGGTCGTTTTTTTCAATTTATCTTTGCGTTTCATGAGTTTTCACAACTATTTGAAAAAATCGTGAAAAAAAAAATTGCGGATACGACCTTCTGCTTTTACCGTTTTTTTTATTTTCCTCAAAAATTGAAATGAAAGAATGACGTATCCGCCCAACATACGACCTTTTGCATTTACATTTTTCGATTTCGTAGTTTCAATTGATCTAATACGTTTTGATCTTTTTTAGTATTGTCATTGGTCATTGGTCGTATAATTAAAAAAAAAAAAATTATACGACCTTTTGCCACCAAAATCGTGTTTTTGGCGCTTACGACCTTATGTCATTAGACACGCGATATATGAAATCATATCGAGTCGTCACTAAACTGATACAATAATTATTAGTTACTTGGAACATGTTCATAGACGGTCCAAAAAATGTTCTTTGCTTCACACTGACATACTGTGGCATTCTGCATACATGAACCATCCGCACGCCTGAATGCGGCAGCCATGATTACACCCCCATGTTTAGGTTGAGTACCACACCAGTCCTCAGGCCATCCCAATGCAATTTGAATTTTTATTCAAAATACTTATCTATTGATTCATGATTATTATTTATTGATCTATAATTTTTTGTGCTGTCAGAATTGAATAATTACTTTTCACAGATGAACTTAGCCATGAATCAGGTGCCACCTATCCCAAAAATGATCGAATCGCGAAGTAGAAAAATTCTACAAACGACACTCGCTATAGCGAAAGGGCACAAACTAGCATATAGCAAAATAGCACAACTGACATGAAGTCGGAATAGCTTACATGAAGTTGGCAGAATCAAGACTGAAACTACTGACACGAAGGAAGAATATCTTACATGGAGTCCGCAATTCGTATCGAAAATAATTCAATCCCATCGGATATACGGATATGGATACTTGAAAGGTCAAACGAACTTAACTCAAGTGAAGTTCGATCTCAATTGTATGAAGCGCCATGCCCTTCGATGATGATCATAGGTAGATGTTTAAAGTATATTGGGATCATTTCCACTTTCACTAATATGCAATAACTATTTACTGAGTGACCGGAAATCTATGTATGATTTTGATGATGTACAAGAATGCGCAGCAAATAATGATCCATAAAAGCCTTGAATTGAAGGACAATTGTTGCTGGTCACGTAGATGAACTGACACAAGCAGTTACAATACCACAATAGCTATAGTAACCACCGCGATTATGGCGACAAAAAGCCTAAAATAAGAATATAAGGAGCTCAATATACTGTTAGGCTTTATTGACTAAACACTCGGCGAGGAAGGCCAGAACCTTTTCTTTGCGGATATGATAAACGAACGCAGTTTCACTCTGTTCATAGTTTTTTCGTCGACAGTTCAACCTTCGGGGTATAGTTTAAAAATGTCCACAGTTTAACGAAGGAAAAGGCCATTTGGTTGTCTGCGGTGAAGAGCAGTCGGAATTCTTCAATCACGCCGCTATCTGGAATTACTGCTTAGGATATCGATGGGATTGTTTGAAATTTGCAAATTCGGATAGATTTCTGAACGTCACTCGCATCTCACAAAAACTGACGAAGCTAAACGAGTCAGCCTTGCGCTATTGCATGTGAGATGATAAAAACTTGGTTGTCCATTTGGTTATTGGTATCCCACTCCAGTGATTAGCCACTCTCCTGCTATAAATATGACGGCAGTGTTCACTATCCGAGTTAGTGTCGGTTTCCGCCTTACGGATAGTTTCGATAATCAATTATTGGATGTCGTTTGGGTATGAAAAGCGGATCACTTCGTTCTCCATCGACGTAAAATCGGTTCGAGCATTTCTAATCAACGATCATTACAAATATAGACAAGAAAGAAATAGGGAACCCGATATTCTTGAGAGTCGATTCTAACCTGAACTGTTTGGCTGATCAATCGGAAAAGATTTTCAAAGTTGGTCGGTTTGGTCAACATGGGTCCGAGAATAAGTCCCGTCGATGGTAAAATAGGGGAGTTACTGAAAAGGACGTCCGCCACCGACTTTCGTCCCGGTTTCATAACCGTTGATGGCGTTTGTCTGCCTGAATATTACAAAAAGTTTGCTGAACAGTTTGAAGACTTCGAAGTTCGTGACGACGATGTCTGGGTTTGCAGCTTTCCGAAGACTGGTGAGGATTGAAAATAATTTATATAATATGTTCACATCCCCTGAACAGAGCAGTGATTCAAGGAAACACTGTGGCAGGTTGGCTGTTCAGTGATTTGATCTCTTTCAATCATCCAGATGTCAGAAAAACATCGTCGCGACGCGATCGATCCTGGTGATCCTGAAGTAAAACCCTTGATCGTGGAGACGCTTTGGACGAGGTGTTGGGCCAAAGGTCAACTAAACTGACATTTGGACCTACAATACAGTCCTTATATACCGGAAATATGCATATTATACGTATCCTGTTGTGGTTGTACAAGTTGAACGAGAACACTATTCACATTGAATAGGGCACATTGGGTCAATTTCCACTTTTTCTAACCGCTTTTGAAATTGTGACCATGTGGAACTCATGGCTTAACTCATTGCCGTCAATGTCCGAGAACTAAAAGTCCGATATCTTGTACATGAAAAAATGCATTTCCAAAGAAAAAATGTTGACCTATTTTGCCCCACTTGTGGGGCACCTTCAAGCCATGTCCAGGACACAGAGTCTAAGTACGGTTGCCTGCGATCAGGTGCACGGACCTGCCCACATGAGGAGAAACATATACGGGTAATCCTTTCGAGATACTCATTTTGCGGGGTAGAATTTTAATGAAAATAACCCAATAGATTCCGAGGTTTTAACTCCTGGATAACCTCTGAAAACCAAAAACGGGTGACAGAGATTTGTTCTGGTTCGAAATATACACTGTTGGAAAAATTTGACTAGAAAAAATGTCCCAGCAGGTCCACTCTACATTTGTGTTATATTTACACATTTTTTAGTCGATATAACAGAAATGTATGTCATTTTATCATCAAATATGTTGTTCTGACATTTTTTTCATTCACTTGAACAATAAGAAGTGTCAGAATTAACATAAAATTTTCGGTGAACCTGCTCTGACATTTTATTTCTTAGGTATTTGTTCACGCGTTCGCGTCACAATTTTCGAAGTTATAACTTGAGTAACGTGAACTCCTACAATTCTAATTAAAGGATTGTAGGTGCTATTGTTGTTTGTTCAATCAAGTCACACAATATATTATTTCATAAATATAATACCGATTTAATCTGTTCACTGGTTGGTGACACTTTTCGAAGTTAAGTTACAAAAGTATTGACGAAAGTATAAGTTGTTGATTGTTAGAAGTACTTCCGGAGTCAAGAGGTCCGGTTTTTTCTTATGTTAAGTTTAGAAACCCCGGTGTACTGTTTACAGTCGGAGAGATCGTGTATAACTGATTTCAGTTTTTTCTGAGATTTTGAATGTGGACGATAATAGGAGTAGAAAGGGATTTAGAGTGATGGTAGGAGGTTAATAATTAGTAACGATTGGCTGATTAGTTGAAGTGGGAGATTTTGCAAATCACTCAAAGTGGTCGAAAAATTGAAGGAGGGATGTGAGGGGTGGAATTAGGTTTTTCTAATGCTGTGGATTCTCAGATGAAGAGTACCAGGAATAGTTTTATGATTCTAGTAGAACGTGAGCGGAACAATGGAAAGAAAATGCTCGAAAGGGTCTAAAATGAATTTTAAGGTTTCCTTTCATGATGGCACATTTTGTCGCCAAATGTGCGGTTCAAGAGTCGAGAAAAGTAGACCAATGGGGGGTTTGTTATGTGGTTTTCCCCAGGTAGATTGGTGGACTCCTCGTCAAATTTAAAAAAAAAAATACTAATGACGATTTTGGAGCTGTAAATTCCATACTAAGCTTGATTCACATGTAAATTTCAAAATTTCGGTTAAAACTCGCCCAAAATCACACTCGCAATTGCTTTGGGTGTGTCAATTACTGATCACAAAGGATTTTGCTGTGAGGTGATCGGTTCATCTCAAACCAGCCCGATGACCAGCGGCTGTGTACTGCGTTTTTTTCTTAAATTACTCGTCAAACTGTGTCCAATAAATAAGAGATTAGAAGTATGCGTATGCTGATTATTTGGCAACTAACCTATCCATCCCGAAACAAACGGTCCATTTCGACCACCCAATAGTCCTGTACCCCCTTAATCCTGAACACTGATGTATATATATCAGTGATCCTGAATCATTCCAGGTACAACATGGACACAGGAAATGGTCTGGTGCATAGCAAATGACTTGGACTACGAGAAAGGCAAGGTGCTTCTTTCGGAACGTTTTCCATTCATCGAGTAAGTTTCTGTGGAGAAATGACACATCTTGCAGAATTAATAAAAGTGAAAATCGATGTAAATTTTCTGTTCCTTCTGTCCGAATAGCTTCACTTTTTTGTTCGACTACAGAGAGATTGCGGCGTGCCGCAATCTGCCGGAATTGGTCTTGGACACTATCAATTTTATAAATAAACTGCCGAGCCCCCGTTTTATCAAAACGCACCTACCATTGCATATCCTTCCTCGACAGTTGAGAACTGGAGAAAAGAAACCTAAAATCATTTACGTTGCCCGAAACCCTAAGGACACGTGTGTCTCTTATTATCATCACTCCAAATTACTGGAAGGGTATCGTGGCAACTTTGAAGAATTCTGCACTCTTTTCCTGCAGGACAAAGGTAACAAAAATTGGATTTGTGGTGCTTGAAGTTTGGTAATAATCTGATACACATTTTCAGTATGTTACGGTCCGTTCTGGAAAAACGTTCTTGGTTTCTGGGACAAGAGAAACGACGAAAATATACTATTTCTCAGATACGCTGACATGAAGGCGGTGAGAAAAGGATTAAAATTTATATGAACAACAAAGTGTTCCTATTTTCCGAATTCATTTAACGAAACTATTTTTTCACTCTAGGATTTGCCATCGGTTATTGAGAAGACAGCAAAGTTTCTTGGGAAGAAGTTGACCAGTGATGAGGCAGCGTCTCTGACCAACCATTTGAGCTTTTCCAACATGAAGACAAATCCTGCAGTGAACTACGAAGATGTTATAGAGTTGAATAAGAAGTTGAAGCTGTTTGAATGTGAAGGAGCTTTCATAAGGAGTGGAAAAGTCGATCAGTGGAAGGCAGTCATGACTTCGGAGATCATAAAGGAGTTCGACAATTGGACTAATGAGAATTCGAAAAATACTGGACTTTCGCTTTGAATCTGGAACCACGATCTTGTAATAATTATTTTACTTTCGAATAAAAGATGGTCTAAAGTTTCGTAAAAAAAAGGTGAATAAATGAATTATAGGAAGGGTTTTGAACACAGTAAATATTCAGTTTAGTTCGTATATAAATTGATAAATTCGTATTTTATTCTCTTTCCTTCGTTTTTCTTGTTTTTTTTAGTTTTGTTTTGTGTATAATTAACAAATCATCTGTTTTTAGTTCATTCATCCATCATTCATACATTCATACAGTTATAATTGATCCAAAAATAGTTTAAAGTGGTCATGTGTAGATTACTTGTCAAGTTTAAAATAAGTTTGAAATCAGTCTTTTTCTCAAATTTCCAATGTAATAATTCTTTTCAGATTTATAAGTCGATCTTCAATCAAAATTAGTCTCTTTCTTATTCACTTTTCCAATTTTGATTAGTGGTCTATCCTTTCGATGTGGTTTATGAATAATCACTTATCTTCGATTCGTTTTAATTGAAGAAATCTTCTTTCTTCTTCGTTTCGATGAAGTTTGATATTCATACTTCTCTTATTAGGATATTCAGTTTTTATTTATAAAATCAGAAGTTGGCACGTCATGCTTCATTGATCGTCACGAAGAGAAGAGCTAGCGACACCATACGTTTACGTTTACCTCAATAGTCAAAATGTTCTACTAAATCTATGTTTTGATTCATAGCGGGCTATTTGATCGTTACAATCTCTTTGATTGTTGCACGATTACGTTCTCGAGGTTTATCCAATTGTGGAGATTTAATATCAACGCTCCAAGATTACCCTCGTGTTATCGTCATCAACACTATCGACGGTGGTATAAACTCGCTCAGTCTTAACATCTAGAAGTTGGACTGCCCTTTGATTGATTTCGTCCACGTCAACGTTCCGTGCAGATAATATGGCACATTTTGCTGCGTCTCTGTATCGTTTCTGTTGAATCGAAGAACCAAATATGTCTTCTACTATGTTAGCGTCTGTAGGAGGAAGACAACGACGTGGAATAGCTACATTCTCATCTGCATCATTCAGCTTTCCATCACCTAAATCCAACAAAAATTTGGCAAAGTCAACTTCATCAGGCAGTGTTCGCAAATTTTCCGTTAGTGTATACTTCACAAAATGCCGTCATGTTGTACTAAATTTTATGGACAAATTCACTGCTTCACTGCGACTACCACGCATCTTGACTGGAAGAAGTTGTCTGAAATCTCCTCAAAAAATTACAATTTTACCGCCAAAGGGTAAATCATTATTCATCATATCTTGGAGTGTTCTGTCCATCACTTCAATGGCATATCGCGGTGCCATTGGTGCTTCGTCCCATATGGAAATATCAGTATTGTCTAATACTTTCGATACTTTAGATTGTAATTTGATACTGGAAAATGAATCTGAAAACAGTGGAACAGGTAATCCAAAAGTTTTGTGTGCGGTCCTACCATCAGGTAGTAATGTCGCTGCAATACCCGTGAACGCCATTGTACTTCCACGTGTACTTCGACTCTTCAGTAAGTTCCATAGTGTGACGTACAAGTAAGTTTTTCCAGATCCTCCTGGGCCGTCAATGTAAATATATTTATGTTCAACTTGACTTTCAATGTCGATGACTTTTAAAATCGTATCGACAATCTCTTTTTGTTTCACGTTAAGTTTCTCGTATTGCTGTAATCCGACTTCTCTAGCACGTTGAACCGATAATATATTTCGTATTCAATTTCAACAACATCCGTTAATTGCGCCATTTCAGGATATTTAGATAAACTCGACCCTTCAATACAAAGCATTGCATTAATCTGTGCAGATGCTCCTTTCTGCCCTAATATTTTACTTGAACATTGGGCATAATCTTCGGACAATTGATCTTTCAATTCTCCCGAAAGCTGTTCAGGGTGAAGTGGATGACAGTGTACCAAACAATCCAAAATCCTACCGAACAATCTTCTCAGTTGGCGAGGCATCATCCAAACTTCGGCTTCATGCATTGCACGTTTCCATTCTTCGTCATCTTCTATCAAACCGTATAGTATTATACGTATAGTGAGATGGTATATCAATGTATGAATGTTGCTTGGCGTCATCACCTCGCGAGTTCAAAGCAAAATAGTCTATTAACATCGTTGCTTGGTCTAGTGCATTAATTATCTCGTTTTCAGTGGCCTCTGCAGGTATGGTCAAACTCCGTTCGTTTGGTAAATGCACCGGCAAACGTACACTAGAATGACTTTTATCGTGTAAAGTCTTACTGAATATGCGCCAACATGCTTCTACTGGTCCCACATAACGAGCTTCTATGTGATCAACGAAACCACCAAGAGAGGTTTCGTCCATCGTTACCGGCAGCATCATGGCCTTTATATATGTATTTGAACAAATACTTCACAGATTGAATGCTCGAGACGATTTCAACATTAATATGGCAGTTGAATAAACGTGATAGTATTGGGGAGTACGGCACCACGTTACGGTTATCCACAGTGTACTCACCAGGCCGCTCAAATGTTACATCGGTATCCCTCCGACGATAATGAGAATAACCATCTCCGTCCATTGTTGTTTCGTTGCGAAAAGATTTAGGGTGATGCTTCGAACATTTTCCATCCACGATACACCAATCACCATAAGGTCCGTGAATCATATGTCTCATGACGATGCCATGAATAATTTGATCCTCAGTCAGGATATGGATTTCTGCAGAAATATAGCAATCGACTACTTCTAGACCGGGAGCCCATAGTCTCATCTGTTCATGCTCGTCAGTATACGAACCACCTGAATTCGACCTTCCTCTATAGTGTACGTGACTAATATTCTCAAATCAAAGGGCAACTCCGCTGCCAATTTTGACCTCATCTTCGACTCAACTTTACAAGTCGTCATGACTCTCACTGACGTCAGTCCTACTGTATATGTTGAGAGTTGCTTTTTCCGCATAAAAAACGCGTGTTGGGTACATAAGAAAAAACAATCGAGTGCGACTGTTTTACTGGTCACTCTACCATTTAACCACGAATCCCTTTCGAAGAGCGATAACCCAGCTTGTGAACCTTATGAACAAGAAATCGGTAACTTGAATATTATCACGAGTAAATATTGAGTACGGTCAAATGATATTCACTTGATTAGAGTGAATACTTACTTGTCAATAAAAAAAAAACCCTACCACGGAACCATTTTGATGATTAATCTCGAGGTGATTGCGGGAGAATTTTAATCTTGCGTTTTACGAGTGTTGTGGGGCGACTTGATACTTCATGAAAATGGAATATCAAGATCAAAAGCTATGACTTCAAAATACATATTTTTTAAATTAGTATAATCCAGTATTCCGCCATGTAAGACAAAACCTACGCGTCTGACTGTTTCAACCAGGGACCTGGAAAAATATTTGAACAGTTGCTGCATCATAGCTGACATGTGATTAACTCGCCAATATTTTGCAAAGCAGCGATACCGAGGGTTGAAAATAATTGCAGTTTGTTTTGGATCGGTGTCGCACACAGTCGGATTAAACTCACAGGTTGGAAAGTATTGTGAGCTTATTTCGAATAATGTCGCATCGCAGCGGACATAACTTCCTCTAAAGCTTGGAAAATTTCCGATCAGACCAGACCGAATCCGTATCGGAAACTTGCAGTAGGGATCTGCAGACGCTGGAATTGTACACCAAAACAGTATGGGCGCGGGTGAATCTGACCCATTCATCGTGATTCGATTACTTCCCACACACTCTTTACAAAACGTACTGTGAAAACATTCATACTTGAGGAAAAGAATCTTGATGTTTGAAAAAACTCGGGTCATCACAGAAGACTGGTACCGCAAGAATAAATAAATAAACCTAACATATAAGAGAGTGACCAGCTGTTTTATTTACAATCATTCCGGCTGCAGTACATGATCTCGATATACATTGGGGAAAATTGTTGAGGTTACATGGCGCGGTCGTGAATCCGAAAAGAAGTCAAATAACGACAGCGTTGTCAATCGCGCAATGTTGGCGCATGGTGAAGTAGCAGGTCGACGATCCTGTTCCATTCTCCGTTGCCGGGTCAGTGAAGAGATTTTCCAGGTTGCCTCGGGTTCCGTCACTGGCAAGAAATCCTGAAATCAACGAGATCTCATATAACCAACGTGAATAGCGCCGCGAAACTAAGGACAGGTGCTCGAGAAGAGACGAGCAATTTTCGGAAAGTTTGAATCGACAATTCGGTCTTCTGCGATTGGAAAGTTTCACCTTCCGACGATCAAACATGGGCAAGAATCGTTTCGTGGTACTGACCTTTTGCGTCTAGGATTCCTAACGCCCTCCATTGCCGGGGCTGGGCGGTTTGCATTTACCGCCCTTGCCAGAGCCGCCAGTTCCGTTTTTACCGCAGTGGCCGCGGCGGGGCGGTTTGCATTTACCGCCCTTGCCAGAGCCGCCAGTTCCGTTTTTACCGCAGTGGCCGCGGCGGGGCGGTTTGCATTTACCGCCCTTGCCAGAGCCGCTACTTCCGTTTTTACCGCAGTCGCCGGGGCCGGGCGGTTTGCATTCACCCTTCTTGCCAGAGCCGCCACTTCCGTTTTCACCGCAGTCGCCGGGGCCGGGCGGATTGCATTCACCGCCCTTGCCATAGACAGCAGTTCCATTTTTACCGCAGTGGCCGGGGCCGCCAGGGCTTTGTCCCTCGTCGTTACCGACGGCCGCAGTTGCAATAACGTAGAGCTGGACGATGAGCAGAGCAGCGAAGATCAAGCAGGTGACTGGTTTCATGGTGATCGAAGTTGATGGCACTTTGCGACAACTAGTTGTGTGGCTAACGTCCCCGAAATTCCCTATTTATACCGAAATCCTTATCAGATTGCCGCTTTGAAGCGTGTACACAGGTGCAAACGGGGCTCAGTTTTGACAACGCGAATGAACACACGGCTTGTTCGACTTCCAGTCTCGGGGACCACATCAAGGCGCTGAAGTGTATTGTGTAAAGATCTCCCATGATGTGTGAATCGACGTCACATTTGTGTCTATTGGAAATAGTTGGAACAAATAACACGTGTGCGAAAAAAACGAACTGCGTCAAAGAACCATCGGTGAAGGCGTGCCAGTCGAGTAAAACAATGAAAAAATCAGACGAGCTCCTCTTTTGATGTGCGTTAAATAATCGATGATGTGGAAGAATATTTGATGCCAAAATCTTCGATTGCAAGCGTTGAGAATAACCCACAGTTAGATGTGAGGCACGCAATATTTTTGTCCCAACGATGGGAAGAATATTAAATCGTTGACCTTGAAATCCTGGAATATGTAGTTCCAGTCTTGTGAAGTTGCCTCCGATCCAATTTAAATATTGTAATAATTGATTTGATCATGTGACGAATACGGAAAATATGACCTCATTGGAAGTTGAAATATGATCCGTTTATTGTTTCTGATTTGATTGTTTCGAAAATTTGAATGCTACGTACTTTTTGTACCATTTGCAGCTATTGCGCGTAGTGGATATATATGTGAGCTGCAGCTCATGGAGCGACAGAAGAGATGAACGGTACTAAGGTATATTTCAGGATTTAAGGGTCAATGATTTGATGTTCTTCCCATAGTTGGGACAAGAATATTGTGTGCCTTGCATCTAACTGTGGGTCATTCTCAACGCTTGCAATCAAAGATTCTGACATCAAATATTCTTCCACATCATCTATTACTTAACGTACATCGAAAAAGGAGCTCGTCGAATTTTGTCACTGTTCTACTTGTCTGGCACGCCTTCACAAATAATTCTTTGACGTAGTTCGTATTTTCAGAACAATTGTTATTTGTTCCAACTATTTTCAATAGAAACGGAATGTTACGTCGATTCACACATCATGGGAGATCTGTCCACATTACGCTTCAGCGCCTTGATCTGGTCCGCGAGAAGGAAGTCGAACAAGCCGTATGTTCATTCGCGCTGTCAACATTGAGCCCCGTTTTCACCTGTGTACACGCGTGAAAGCGGCAATCTGATAAGGATTTCGGTATAGATAGGGAATTTCGGGGACGTGTTAGCCACAGAACTAGTTGTCGCAAAGTACCATAAATTTCGATCGCCAAGAAACCAGTCACCTGCTTGATTTTCACCGCTCTGCTCATCGTCCAGCTCTACGTTGTTGCAACTGCGGCCGGCCCTAGTAGTCCAGTCAATGGGGGTCTTTGCCCGGAAAAAGGTGTAGTAGTTCTGATTTTTGGATATGTTATTGAGTTAGGGGCCCCTTGGGGCCCCTTGGGGGGGTTCCGCTCGATCCGCCATCTTGGATTAAAGGTACAAAAAATTGGTTTTTTCCATATAACTTTTCAACGGTTGATTCTACGACAAAAATGTCAAATACAAATTTGTAGAGGACAAAATTATCTACAATTTATGTGGAAACACTTTTTTTGTAAGTCTAACTGTCGATTGTAACGGGTGACGAGTGACAGCTGACGAAACGTGAAAAATTTTCGAAAAAATCGTCATACTCCTGGTTTTTCTCAATTTAGGAAATGATTTGTAGTTAATCGTTACAAAATTATCATAATTTTGTAAATTTGAAGTCATCTCGTTTCTACACCACCACGAGGTAAAGCTAACGGCGCGTTTTTTTTTATTGTGGTATCTCCAGTAGGCCTAATCCACAGATGTTCGTTTTATTTGCAATTGAGCATCGCTCGTATTGCGTGATGTGATTTATGTGTAGAGTCTGATCCGATTATAATTTTCTTCTTTTTGATGGTCTGGGTTGGTAGATATTGGTTTCGTCGTCATCGTCGTCATTGTCAGTGCTGTAATCCTCTCCGTTATCACAAATAATTTGAGAAAATGCATTTTCGTCAATCGATATTTCAGGACGCACAACGGCAGATTTGTCAAAAAGCGTAGTTTTAGAGTAAGACGCCGCAAAGCCCAAAGATGACAGTATGTTGATCAGTTTTTTTGA
>JAFFZH010006214.1:73-12011 GCA_018420115.1 Euura saliciscinereae
GTTGTATCCGGTGAGCCTCACCTGTGCGATCGTTATTTTTCGTGCCCTTGTTCGAAGGACACCCCCACCCCTTAACCTTGTCTCCTTTCACCGTTACGCAGCTGGAACGTGGACTGCGGCGTTCGATCGTTTTCCCAAACACTGCTCATAGCGTGAGAATAGGATAAGAATAAAAACCACTACGTCACAGATAGCTTAAGAATAAAAAACATCACATCATAGCGTAAGAATAGGTTAAGAAATCATTGTATTCACTAGATTTAAGAATCAAAAGAATATTGAAAAAATACCTCGTGATTATTCTGGCACCCTATTTTCCCATATTTCAGGTTTCTAAATTTATGTAGTAATAGCTGAGATTTTCAGGGTTTTTAAATTTAAGTAGTAATAGTTGAGATTTCCAGGATTTAAAGAATAAGCAGCGGGGAGATCGGGTGACGGGCCGCCATCTTGAAATTCTTGAGATAAAACATTTTCAGCTGACTCGGCAGGTCATTCAGCCGAGGGACAGCCGTCCGCCGCATCGTGGTGCGGGGGAGCGGGGAGGGGGCAAGGTCGGCGCCAGACGTAACCTGACACCCGTTTGTTATGACTCTCCATGGCTGTCACAATCTACTAATATTCATAAATTATCTATGAATCGTAATTTTAAGATAAATCCGCATTGTTGCAGAACCCTCTGTATGGACGAGTTTGGTTGGAAAGACGGGGCGGCGAATGATCGCTGAACAGGTCTACAGATCTTCAATGAGTGATACGGAACTTTACAAAGCCGCGTTCAAATGGTGACTTGAACACCGGAGTACTGCCCTTGGGTGGGAGTTGGAAGGTTCTACTTGAGTTCCGCAACCGTGCGAGACGTGCTTCAATCTGATTCCGGAGGCTGTGTTGTTCATAAAATCAGTGATGGAGAATATCAGCTCTGATGAGAACCATCCATGTAATATCGGTTGCGGTGTGACTAGCAGTGCTGGTGACTAGTGAATTGTTATAATCACCTCCGCTAAGTTTTACAAGTGTCGAGTCAATAATTCAAATCCCACGCGCGTCTAAAGTTATATAGTTATCTCGAGAAGCTCGGGCGCCACGTGTTATATTACGACACCGATTCGTTATCTACCGCCGGACAGGCAGGTGTTCCTGGGGATTACGAACCGGCAGTCGGGAATTTTTTGGGGGAGATGACCGACGAGCTCGCGCAGTACGGGGAGGGAAGCTTCCGAGACGATCGTTCGTGTCAGGGGGCTGACACAGCCGCCTAAACACGTTTCAGGAATGGCCCGTCATTTTGTTTGCTAAATCACGCCACCTGCAGCGCTAGTTGTCGTCTGGACGGTTGTTATATATAACACGCCATAAGCACAATGCGCGATCGTAACAGTAGTACGAGTTCTGAGCGCGCATGCGTGAAGCAAGCCGGCCAGACGACTATTTGCGCCACCACGTGACCTATGGTGGAATTAAATTAAAAAATCGGGATAAAACGCGAAGCATAGGTCGCAATAGAAATAATACCCAGTGTCAGCCCCCTGTTTCGTGTCGGGGGGCCCGAAATTCTACGCCTTCATAGTGCGTCGACCCGACGGTACCGAGTGCGAAGTTTGTAACTAGGTGAAGGGTGTCACGCTGAACTACGAGTCGAGATTGAAAATAAAGGGTCTAGCCGGATGAGAGTGGTGAATCTGCCCCCACCGAATTTTGTGATGCCGATTTTTTCTCAAGTTTCCAACATAAAAAAACAAAGTTGTGCAAAATTACAGCTTTTTACATCGATGCTAAGGGGTCGTTCTCTTGAAAAAACACGTTTTTCCAATTTTTGCCGTTTTCAAGTACCAAAAAGCGATAGAAAAATCTGAAAAAATTCTGGAAAATCGAAAACATGTCAACGTTCATGGAACAATTTCAATTTTCGTATGCCAAACTCTAGCTTTAATCATCGAATATTCCATTAAAACGAATATTTCGTAGTGTATGGATTCTTCTACTATCGTGGCAAAAATTCCACAGGATTCTACTCTTCATTCCGTGAAAATTATCTATCTATCTATCTATCTATCTCTCTCTTTCTCTCTCTCTCCGACGGTAGTAGGGCAGAGCTAGCACTCGAGACTGCCGAGCGGGAGGCTTGTGTTCCAGAAGCTGACTCCTCATCAGACCACCCGTTCTTCTTGGAACCTCGTTATAAGCCGAAACAAAAGCATGTCTCGATCGGTCGTGACCATAGCGTCAACTTTTACACAAAATCGTAAGATTCTGATGGTGGGGACGTGTCGATAAGTCTGATCGACACCGCCGATCCACATTCAGTCTGACAACTTCAAGCTTGTAAGATCGATCATCAGAGCTACTACTATGGCTACATCAAAATCCGGTACATCGGGAGACGGCTGCAGCCGACTGTTTAAGACCTTCGACATCGCTCTTAGAAAATCCGAGCGACACCTCCTGCTGTCCAGCACCTACGGACTTAACAACTCCTGGACAAAAAAGGTGACTGTGGGTCTCAGGCTCGGGTTGGATGGAACCTTCGCAACAACAAATTCTGAGTCAGTTAATGATGGATACAGTACCTCTCGATACTTGCACACTACGGTTCACCAGCTCGGACAGCTCCGAAAGTCTAGCTCTGTATAAGACTGATGGGCTGGCCGACGAGGGGTCACAGGTAGTCGAGGAGGAGGAGGAAGAGGACGAGGCGGGAGCTGGTCCAGCGGCCAAGAGACCCAAGAAAAACTGGATCCCGGTCACCCTAATGCAGAAGCCTACATTCGTTGGGCTGAAACATCTTACGTGTTGCATCGATGAGCAGCTGGAGCGGCTGGAGGCTGTTGCAGGGGACGTAAACGAGTGTAAGGGACTTTTGGTGCGCTACTTCGCCGCTGTTTTGAAGAAGCAAAAGATAAAGACCGCGACTCTCCAGCAGATCAGCGCGGTGGTGTGCGAGGAGGGGGACAACGCACGTGGATCTGTAGCATCGTGTGCCGAGGAAGGATTTCGCCGGCATTATTATAACATCGTGTTCTGCGAGATAACCCGCCGGTTTTTGGCATACATTGTCGCTGACATACCTCAGTGTGTCGTGACGGAATCTGTATAAAAAAGAAACTGTATCCATTAGATATAAGAATAAAAAGAATATTGAAAAAATACCTCTTGATTATTCTGACACCCTATTTTCCCATATTTCAGGTTTCTAAATTTAGGTAGTAATAGATGAGATTTTCAGGCTTTTTAAATTTAAGTAGTATAATAATAGTTGAGTTTTTCAGGCTTCAAAGAATAAGCAGCGGGAGATCGAGAAACAAGCCGCCATCTTGGAATTTTTAAGATAAAACATTTTCAGCCGAGTCAGCAGGTCATTCAGCCGAGCCACAGCCGGTCACAACATCAAGGGCACACAGGCAACACAGGCAAGGTCGGCGCCGGAGTGTAACCTGACACCGGTTTGTTATGACTCCCCATAGCTGTCACAATCTACTGTGGGGCGGGTAATTGAAGGAGGGGCTGTAAGGCCTGTACTTGTTGTAAGCTTGAAATTATCTGTTTAGGTGTTGTTACTTTTGGGTGGATGGCTCCTTGTTTTGCGAACACTATGGCGTCTATGATGTTATTTAACACCAATTCGTATTCGTTTATGATTTGTATTATGAAATTGAACCGTCCGCGTTTGTAACGTCTATGCCTTAGTTGTGGTAGTGTCAAGTCAGTGTTATCTTTCCCTTGGTAGCTTAGCAGGTCTTCAATTTCATTTTTCTCGTTTATTAAGGTTTTTAGTCCGTTTTGCTAAGAATGGATGGTATCTTCTATCAGGCATAATTCACCTATCACGCTGCAGTCCTTAAGTAATATTGGAGCGAATCTTTTCAATCGATCTGATTTAGAAATTAAGTTCATTATATTTACGAAGTTTACGAGTCTCTACTTGTTATTGTACGTCCGTAGGTTACTCAGTTGCTCGTAGTATACCTATGCCTGGGTTAGATTCGAACGCAGTCAAGGTGTGAGGTGCGTTCTCCTCAAGTGCAAAGGACGTGCCGTATCTGCTGCAAGTATTTTTGCACTACGTTAGCGCTGTCTCTGGGTCTTATTCCATAGAGTTGGATAAGGTTGAAGGAGATACATAAATGCTGACTTCTTTGGGGACTAAGGAAGGGAGAAATAGGTAAGGGTTGTGGTCTGGGAAGAATCTCGTGCTCATTGCTAATCTGTCTGTTGGAGAGTTGTGAGTTCGGGAGTGAAAAGAAAAAAAAAAGGAAGGGGAACATGGAGACCGTACTGTCCAGAAGTATGATCTGGTTAGTGTTGTGTTGTTCATTCGCGTAATTAAAGCGTCGATTTTTAATGTGTGTGCTTTCTCCCCTTTCTGATTATAAAATTACGTGCTAAGCCTGTCGAAGTCCAATGCGCCTTAAACATAAGTGAGGCGGTCGTTCGTTGGGGCGTTGCGGCGCCTATTGAGGATGAGGATCGGTATATTCTGAGCTGGGTGGAGACTAGAGGGCTTTGCTACTTACGGGGGCGTTGCTACTACGGGGACTTCGTCATCGGGGATTAGGTTGTGTGGCCGTTGCCCGCAACCGCTGTTTGGCGAACCATACGTGCGGTACCGGAGGCATCGCTTATTACGTACGATTCTACTGATCATCGGAGGTACTGCTCTCGGTGCTTCCGTAAGATGGGAGTTTATCGCGTGCCTGCGTCTATGGACTACAAAAGGTGTGCCGAAATCTATGTTCTAATAGACAGTTGCTTCAAATAAATGAGCTATTTCGCCGCCCGTGACCGCCGCTAGGTAAATTCAACCATTTCTTTTTCTCAGTGTAGATTGTGACAGCCATGGGGGGTCACAACAAACAGGTGTCAGGTTACATCCGGCGCCGACCTTGCCCCCCTCCTCGCTCTCCCGCGCCACGATGTTGTGAACGGCTGTGCCGCGGCTGAATGACCTGCCGACTCAGCTGAAAATTATTAACCTTAAAAATCCCCTTCTTTTATCTACCTTTCTTCCAGCTCTGGTTATTTCAATATCCGCAGCCATTTGCCATCGGGTGCAAGGTGCGAAGGCAGCACGTAGTTATTATTTGGGTGAGCAGCCAGCCAGGTACACATGTTACGGTAGATTTTTTCTCTTATGGAAGTCAGTTCATCAGGTAACATAGCTGCGGAAGTGCGAGTTTGACAAGATGTACTACAGCCAGAGCAGCGAGCTGCCCGAATACGTGACGGGACACGCTGACCACGGCGAACCGGAAACACCTTCAGATGTTACGAAGCACGGGCGAGTATCTCAGAACTACTGAGCTTGAATACCGCCGTCATCACGGACTCCAGGGGGGAACGGAGGTTGAAACACCTGGACAAGCTAAAGCGTGCGAATGCTGGACCAAAAGGGCATCATCCCAAGCCACAATGACTTCTCAAGCACGTACCCTTCCTGTATACTCGTCCCGCAACCACCATTACAACATACCCAAGGCATGCGATTAATGCGTAGTTTATTGCAGGCAAAATAGTTGGGAAGATGTTCTGTTCCACCTACATACTCTCTTTAGGGCTATCAATGACGTACGGTCAACACGCATAGGCACTCGATGACTACCTGCTTAGCGAATTCGGCCACAACACGGGAGTACCACGAGCGCACCCACGCATTGAGGGGATACCACACGTCCTCGAAGCTGGTCACCAGCCTAAAAACACGAGATTTCCTGGAGCACAAAGGGGATGTACGGGCGCACATGAAACAACCGCGTAGGATATGTGCTTTGTACAACCTTCAATCCTGCCCGGACGTTAGAATTGAACCGGTATTACTCAGCAAGATGGGGGACTCCAGGATCTACGAGGAAATGCTGATGAACACCCCTGAGGTCAGAGAAAAGAATATTCTGGAGACCGCCTCGACTCGTAAGAGACGACGCTACGCACCCTTATCGGATTCGTGGGTAGCGTAAATAAGAATCTCTTCGGGGTACTCACACAGGAGGACGCAGCTTATTATAATGCAGAGATCGACAAACTGTACGAGGGACAAAATAGCCTGGCATAGATTGCAGGCAACCAATCGCATGTGTCACGATCGCACCTTAGTGTTATCGTTTTCTGAATTTATTTTTATATTTATCATTGTTTGTTGGAACAGTTCTCCTAAAAACCTGAGAATGTCGCATTTTTGTAGTCTTATTACACAAAACTGGCTAAAAGTCACGTAAACAATGTCACGTCAATGGCTAGTCGCGTACCTAGGAGGCATGCCGCTTGATGCATCCGCCGCTACCAATGAGAGGCAAAGAAGGCTGCTAATCTGCTGATTAAGCAGAGCGCATTAATACATCACCGCGTTCACCTGGTGAGCTTTGAACTCGGTACATCGTCTTTCTTCTGTTAAGTCGCATTGAGCGTGGACGTAAGAATCTTGAATTTGAAAAGCCGCGTGTTTAGGAGTAATCCGGCGTCTATGTTATATAGTGACGGGCCTGAAAGGACTTAGAATTCTCGTACTAAATTATTTTTCCTTATATCATTGATATTTTGCTTTATTAAAATCAGTGAAAAAACAAAAAAAAATCATTTTTGTTTTTGAAGAAGTTATAGTTTGGAGTTATAAATTGGTTTATTGGAATTTTTATAATGTGTATAAAAATAGAGTGTAACATTCCAACCACCGCACAAGAAAAGAGGAGGTGCAGACTCCAGAAAAATAGAATCAGACCTTTTTTTTGGTGAAATAAATTTGTTTGTCTTTTTTTTTTATCAAACTTTTTTTGTGTGTTTATGCGTGTTGTTTGGTAGAACGGATAAAGGCACAGACACCGATGGCCTGTACTTCCTGAGAGCAGGGCAATACCAGCTCAACCCTCGCCCATGGACGAGCAGGATGATGGACCCAAATCCAGTCAAAGGGAAGACGGTCCAAACTCCGCAAGGGTTGTATCCTCCACTGCTTTACGGGGAGTTGCACCTGCTACCGCCTATGATTCCAAAAACCCGCCGGAGACACCAGAAAATATAGAGCCGGAAGTGGGGGACGCAAGCGCCGCGCCCCAATACGAGCTCATGGAGTTGGACACACCGGCATCTCCCCCGAGATCGTGTATCTTTGTATTTTTGTATTATTGTATTTTTGTATTTTTGTATTTTTTTTTTTAATTATTATTATTTTGTGTTCAAATTGATAACAGTAGAATTCATTGTGGTTATTATACCTTGAGTTCTCACCTGCCGTAAATAATTATAATTATTGTGTTATTAACTTCACACGGGCATAAGTAATTACACCTGTCAATATTGTGAAAAGAAGTTCACCTGGAAATCACGTGAGGATGTCCACGGACGGCACGTCCACTCAGCGAAACGACTCTTCGAATGTTCACTCTGTGAAAAATCGTTTAAATGTTCGGCCTCGATAATAGCGCACGCAATAATTCATCGGGAATATAGAGATAATTTTCCCCACTGCCCGGTTCGCTCCCGTTCGGGTGAAGAGACTCGGAGAGTCTCTGCGCCGTGCATTAAATTTTTTTTTAATGTACTTGGCGCGAGACTCTACCGAGTCTCTTGATTCCGCTGCATATATCATTGTTCTAAATGCGACAAAGCATTCAAGTTCGAGAGTAAATTGAACAGACACCGGTCCATACCGGTGAAAAACTGTGGCAGTGTGACGGTTGTAAGAACCGTTTTGCTACCAGAAGTAACTTGAGGAACCAATTCCACGGGACGAATTGTCACCAGCGAACAATGTCACAAGTGTAACTTATGTGTGAAAACGTTCAAGTCTAAACATGGTCTGATTCAACACTACCGACTTCACACCAGTAAACATCCTCACAGCTGTGAATATTGTGGAAAGAATTTCATTTGCTTGTCATCTTATTGTTCATCATACAGATAACAGACGGCGGGGGCAGTGTGATTATTGTAAGAAATTTTTCACTTTAAAGAAGAGTCTGCCGCGACATGTTTGAAATTTGCAAAAAAAACAGTACAAGTAAGGTATTCCAATAAGTGCATGAGGATCGCTCCAGAGAATGTCCTGTTATTTTCGAGTGTTCATCGATGAAACGATTCTGAAGAAATCAATCCTACCACCATGAATGTGGCTGCATGTCTTTGAAATGAGGTATGTTATTATTATTTTAGGTTTTTGTGTTTCGATTTTTTCAAGTCATACACTAAGAGACTTTTCATGCGAATAGTTGGTAAAACTATGTCAAAGTTTGATATGTTACCGACGGAAGTAGTGAAGACCGGCGTTGGTTTTCAAACATTCATATGGTGCATGCTAACTAGTAAAATTGATATCTTTCTTCCAATGAATGAAAAAGATATGTCAATAATTAATGTAGAACACAGTGTAGCGTCACACGCTGACACCGTCTTTGTGTGACTGGTTAAAAAGAGAAGGTTTAAGTTTGAAATAATTGTGTGCACTGATGTTAAATGTAAAAATAAAACTTTCGTATATATTCTTTGATAACGCTTAACACTAGATACACTGTTTTGATGTAATATTAAAATTGTGGATTGACGACTTATGTATTTTTAGTTGTGATTGAAAGAAAAGTTTAAGTTTTTTTTGAGAATTATAAACGTGTTTTCTTTAGAGTTATGTTTGAATTACTAAGTTCTTTCTCAGTTAAGTTATAATTTTTGACTTGTTCTTGTTATTTTTAGCTGTTTCTAGTTTTAGTTCTCAGACAAGACTGATTTTGATGTTGAAGATTTTTAGTAAGGAAAGGTTTGGGGATGATTTTGGGTAAGAGTGGGAAATTTTTAATTGATTTCAATTGGTTGGACGAGTAGAGTGGGATGATTTTTAATTCTTTTGGATTGGTTGGTAATCTAATGGAAGGGATGGTTTTTCCCAGGAGGAGTTCTTTGGGGGTTGGCTCTAAACGTATTTATCTGATTATCTACAAATTTGAACAATCCAAGGAAAACAGTATCGACAAACATTGATGTTGATGTACTTTTTTCAGGAATACACCCGAGAAGCGAATGCTGCAGAGGCAGCTCCCCAAAATCAACGACATCGGCCGCTCTCACAGTTCCCCTCCCGAAGGTAAGGAGTACACTCGCAGAGAACACCGGTTCACAACCCGCACAACGACCGGCGTTTTGCTGCTCAGAAATTGCGCTTGGACCGGTTGGAGAGCGGAGGAGACCCCGGACCCGCTCCAGCGAACGCAGCAGTAGCACCGGACGCAGGGCAGCGTCCTGCTCCTGCCGGATGGCGCCGGAGTACCTTGAAGACCGCATCCTCACATGATATTTCTTGCTTATTCTAAATTATTCTTTATTAAAAGTAAAAGATAAAAAATCAGAAATTCCGAATCTTATCTATCCTCTTATCTATCCCGGTTATTTGAATCGCGGAGCGAATTTATATTTCATGCAATATGGTCGAGTTGAAGCCTGGAGTATACCGAGCGTAGTCGTAGGTGTTTACGTTATTATTGACTTGATCTTCTTTAGTCCCTTGCAGTGAGTCCTTTTATCCGGCCGATATATTCGCTCATTTTTTATTATCGCGAGTATCGCGTTGTTTGAAACTCTCTTCATTTTCCCGGTAGACTCGGCGAAGTCCGACCGTTTCTTTATCAGCCTCAACTTATTGAATTATCTACGACCCGTACAGGATCCATCCGTGTCCGACTACCCAGAGACTGACGCAAAATAAGTCTCCGGCGATGTTCGTCCAGCCACGACACCCGTATTTGGCCATGACAACGGATGGGGAATGGCACATCACCCCCACTGAGGAATACATTCGGCAGTGCAAACACCGCCTCGACCAGTACATCTGCAAACAATCCTTACCAAAGCTGCGAGACTCTCGGCAGCAGTTATTGACGTACATCGGAACTGGTACCACGCTACTGATTATGGGTTTGATTCTAGCCTACCTAGCCTATAGGTTAGGGTTCAACAGGACCAAAGGATCAAGCAACTCGAGCATGGTTCTCTAGACCAGCGGTAGGGAGACCGGAGGTAGTCCACATCGTCCATACCCCGGTGCGACCTCATCGACTCTCACAAATTCGGAATCACTTCGCAGTCGACGCATTCATGCAATACACTTGGTTACCCGATACCTTAAGTAATATTTAAGACAAAGAAGGGTTGAGTCAACCCGGTTGCAATCACGTAAGAATGCAGATGTAGTCTTCACTACATCAGCAGATTTGCGAAATCAGGGCAATCCGAGGTTTACTTAAGGAAACCTCGGCAGTTGTTCATCTGTCAATTTACCTTTTTGGTGAGGGCCGCTGGTCAAAGTGATCGACATCCAGGGGTTTTCCGGCGCGAAAGTGGAGGAGATAACGGTTGGGACAGACTCCCGGGGCTACGAAGGAGTAGGGATAGGCGCTAGGGATTGGCGGCTCTGGGTGGAAAAATCGCGATTTGGGCTCCGGCTCATACAAGTTTTCTCGCTATAAGTCTTTGTCTAATCTACGATTTTATTGATTTTGGTCTCAAATTGACGGTAAAGGATGCATATATATCGTGACGTAGCCCAATTTCCCGATAAATGTCTTCGCTGTAGCACGTCACAAAATATGCCTACCTTCGACAGCGTTTTGGGGAAAATTTTAAACGAAATTCCGAAATCGGCCGACATAGATCATTCTTTTTTCTTCAAAATGCTTCAAAGAGGGTTGCGGTATCTTTAATGACATCGTAGATAAATTCGATACAGTGAAAGCCTGTACGCTGAAGGGGGTTGCGCTCGAGCTGGATCACATCGGGCATCGGGTCGCTACACCACCGTGCTTCTTCGGGGATCTTCCGGTATCGGTTCAAGATCAGAAAAACTAGCTTTCGGGGGTGCACCACGGGATCGGGTGGTTCGACGGTGGTATCCCCTCCGGCCAGATCTACGCTAAGCTGCGGTATGTCGCGCGTACAGCGCGAAGTATCTACACGCGGGGGCACGAAAAGACCAAGCTGGTTCTGGCCGTAACCTCCAGGGTTATAACAAACCTCGAGTGTGGCGGATGTCCGTAATTCAAAAAGCTATCACCTTCGGATACACGCTGTCTCCACACGGAATCTCGACTCCGCACGGCTTCATATGCTCGCTTAATCGGACGACCCAGCTAAAAACCTGGCTAAACAACCATTCTGCGGAAAGGAGTATCGACACCACCGACGGCAACGCGTCCCGGGACAACGACGAACAGTCTGGAGATTCAGGGGGTTCTAAATCTACTTTCTGCGGAAACTCGTGGTGTCTATCCGGCCGATAGGATACCTTGGCGGTGGTCCCATCCCGTCGCTCTGGTTACCAATACCGATGACCACAGAAAACCCGGAAGCCACTGGGTGGCCTTCTACACGGACGTCTCGGGGGACAGAGTCTACTTCGACAGCTACGGGTTACCGCCTTTTGTCCCACACCATCTGCATCGTCTCCAGAGAAACTGCCCGCGCTACAGGTGTAACACGCGTCAACTTCAGAGTGCCTTTTCGGACGTGTGTGGCCAGTTTTGTGTTGTGTTTCTGCATTATATGCACAGTGGTTACACTCTCGAGGAGTTTACGGACATTTTTACGGACGATTATATGAGAAACGATTTCATAGCTGCTAAGTTTTACAAGTGTCTAGTCGATAAGGTGAAAAACTGTGATGAAAACAGCTGTGCGCGGTTAGTCTGCATTCAGAAATGCTTCAAAAAGTGTGCGAAATAAATTGACAAATCTGTCATATTTTTGTTCTCCTTTAAGCAGCAGCCTAGCTGCAATCTCCACTTCACTACGTCACACACATAGCGTAAGAATAGGATAAGAATAAAAATACCACTACGTCACACTAGCGTAAGAATAGGATGTGAAATCACTGTATTCACTAGATATAAGAATAAAAAGAATATTGAAAAAATACCTCGTGATTATTCTGACACCCTATTTTCCCATATTTCAGGTTTCTAAATTT
>JAFFZH010006217.1:424-15397 GCA_018420115.1 Euura saliciscinereae
CCGATACGTATCGATACGCTGTATCGATACTTTAGAGCTGTATCGCCCATCCCTAATCCCTACGTCCGATACGTATCGATACGCTGTATCGATACTTTAGAGCTGTATCGCCCATCCCTGGAATGATGCGCCTCACGTCGGTGAATGTATTATGACTGGCGCGCTTTTACTCGCGAGACTGTAGCTAGAGTATTCAGCGCCGCTCTCACCTCTAGCGGCAAGCGTACAGACTACTGCGCACGAATTACATCAAATCTCAAACCCTCATGTAATATTTGTTAGCTGTTAATAAATCTGTATTTGTGGTGACATGGTGTGATTTTTGTCTCAACCGAATGCTTTATTTATTGCGAATACTACGGAATTTCCACAGTAGTTAAAACAACATGTATATTTACTTCATGTTAAGATATTCTTTAACAGCTAACGAATATTTCGCGAAATTTTCAAATAAATGCGTTCATTTGGTATAAAGAAACTCTTTTCTCAGTGTATGATTAGGCTAAAATATTGTTGTCTCGCATCAATTTGTTAAATGAATACATGATTTCTGCACCAAGATCTGGACTCTTGATCAAGCCATAATTCAAAGCTCCCTGTGAGTCAGTTAAGTAATAAAAAGCTGTCCATAACTCGCAATTCGATCTACAGTAGGATTTTACGCTGTGTTTATTTGATAATATATCATCCCCTGAATTAAAAAATAATATGGGCCTAGTCGTTGTCTCTACAAGTTCACTAAATTAGCGTTTAGAAGTGCAAAACGAGGTGCAAAAGATAATGAGTTATTGTAGAATCGAATACGTTCGAAGAAATTATTGCATTTTGAATTATTACCTTCAGCAAATTTTCGCAATTCCTGCAGAGCTTGGTAGATTTTCGAGCCGGACTGCTCAATACGTACAACGGTCTACAAACGATTGTTTGTTACATACTTTTTCTCTCTCAAAATGTTCAGCACCACCTCTAAGATACAGAACATTCATTGGCTATGCATAATGTTGAACATTCGAATAAATTTTTGTTTGCTTTGATGGGAATTGGTAATAATTGTCCCAATTTACCAGTTTTTTTGTATACTGTTTCCCTCCGCTTTGTTCTGAAAATCGTAAATTAGTTTGGAGATACGTCCCTCTTATGATGGTGATTTTTATATCACTCAATACCAACATTATTTCGTGTGTCAGCCTGTGCCTTTGATGTCTGGTAGTATTTCTGTTGACATTCCTTACGTTTTTTTTCAACTTTTAGCAATGCCAGGACGTCTTCTTTTCTCTGTCCGGCGTTCAATTAATTTGTTATCTAACCATAAAAGACAATAAATCGTCGTCATCCTAATCATCATCATCAACATGATATTCATTATTGACTGATCTTACCCAAAAATATTTTTGCTCGCACCTAACCATAAAAGACACCAATATTTTGTGTGGAAACTTCATTTCACTTTTGCCATTTCCCTTTCGGTATGAATCTGACAGAACAAAAGACCGAGAAAAAGACACAGGAAAAATTCAGACTTCACACCGCACGAAGAAAAACGGGCTCAGCCAATCAAAATCAGAACAAATTATCTTACATGAAATCAGCAGATTGACGGCAACAACTATCGCAAAACGATAAATTCTCATCAAATTTTTATAAGAGGGATGCTCTTTGTTTGGAACCATTTCCAACATGTCAGGTTCCACTCGATTCGTCAAGTATTGTCATGATATCCTGATTTTTGTTTCAGGAGTCCCTCCAACCAGGGCTGCCATCAACGGTGAGTTAAAGATACAGAGATTTTCGATAATGACAGATATTCACTTGTTGTTCGAATTTAGCTCAAGCGAGTCGGGCACCGCGGAACGACGACTTAATCACAGTCCTCTTTACTTAAATTTCAGAGGACTTGAAAAATCTCATAACCGTACTGACAATAATTGAGACGAATATTAAAGAGATCGCCCCCCGTAAGTTCAATACAATGTCACCCAATGAAGATATTCAAGTCATAGCTACTAAGACATGCGTCAAATATTGACAAACTACAATAGTGTCATGATGCCTATTTTATTCCTATTTTATTCTCAGTAAGCAAGTACCTGAACATCGAAGAAGACGCTGGTAAGTGATGAGTGGATACACTCACTTGACCAATTTATACGTCTACCAAAACGCTCAAATTATCTTTGTCTCTATTTTTATTTCAGAGACTTTGATGAAAGTCAGAACCCTTCTCCCAAAGACTGTAGATTCTATCCTAGGGGGTGAAGAGCGTGAGTTGAAGACGACTTTACCCTTTAAAAATCGCGTGTCTAATCACATAAGGATGTAAGCGCCATTACACGACGTTTTGCTGTTTATAATGGCATAAAGTCGTATAATTTTTTTTTTCACGCCAATCGCTCTGAAAACGTTCGAAACGTATAGATCAATTGAAATTACGAGATCGAAAAATGTAAGTGCAAAAGGTCGTCAGTTGAACGGATACGACCTTCTGCTTTTAACTGCGATTTTTTTATCGAATTTTTCGAAACGACGTCGATTTCGATTTTTCTTTGCGTCTCACGAGTTTTTACAGCTATTTAACAAAATCATGAAAAATAAAAAAATCTCCAAATGGCGCTTACGACCTTCTGCTTTCAACTACCAATATTTTTTATCGAATTTTTTTAAATGGTCGTTCTTTCAATTTATCTTTGCGTTTTACGAGTTTTTACAGCTATTTGGAAAAATCATTAAAAATTATGAAAAAAAATGGCGCTTACGACGTTTTGCCTTTACGTTGTTTTTTATTTTTCCTTAAAAATTGGAATGAAAGAACGACGTATCCGCCAAACTCATGACCCTTTGCACTTATATTTTTCGATCTCGTAATTTCAATTGATCTATACGTTTTGGGCGTTTTCAGAGGGAATGGCGTGAAAAAAAAATACACGACCTTTTGCCACCAAAATCGCGTTTTTGGCGCTTACGACCTTATGCCATTAGACACGCGAAATGTTTCTGTGATCTAATGTTCGCTTCACATATCAGGGTGAAGTCAAGGAATTTTTTTAATTGATTCCGATCAAATCTTACCGTAGATCGATCGAGATTTCCTATTTCAATTCTTCATATTTCATTATTTTTCACTCATTGCCATTATATCATGCGTCAATTGGTGAATTTACACTCTGTCATGATACGCCTATTTTATTTTCAGAAAACAAATTAGAAGTTTATGCCAGATTCGAGAGTAAGTGACACTCATTCGAAAAATACATCAAGTCTAGCTTGCTTTTCATCCAGCTGTTGTTGGAACTGAGTGAGAGTCGAAGACGACTTGATCATAACCTCTGTATTCCAATTTCAGAATTAGTCAACACAGTACAAAAAAAAGTCGTAATGCATAGGGTAATGAGTGAAAAGGACGTTAGAAGTGAGTTGAAGACGATTGTTCCCATCTAGAATATCGCGCATCAAGCACTTGAAAATTGTCTAAATTATTGAGGTATCTTCTAATTTTTAGCGAACAGCGATAATATCAGCGCTGCTAAGGCCGCCTTTGATCATTCCAGCGACGCAAAGAGGCGAATCAAGGCGATTTTGAATGCTGCATTCGAGCTTGCCGGAAGTAAGTTGAAAACAATCGTACCATTAGAAATATAATTGTCATACTGAGATCTATCGTTTGCTACAAACCAAATTCCAATTAGGCTTTCATAAATCGATCTATTTCCTTAGCCTCCAGTTAGGCAAACGTATTTGATACTCAACATTCGATCCCTGATTTCAATTGCACCACCAGTTTAGTACTACTGAACTACGATCTTATTGTGACTTTTTATACTATTTCATACATCAACTAAAATATGATGATTTCTTAAATTATTTTTTCAATGTGTTCTGGTAATTGCCAATGAATCGTGATTTAGGTTCGTCAGGTGCATCTTCATCATCATAGATCACATGCAGCGGAAGAGACTATTGGTGGGTGTCGTCGACAGTATCATCTGATACGAAGATGCTATACTAATCTACGAATTTTTCACCTACCAATTTATAACGACAGTGCTTTGAATATGGATCAGATTATATTATTAAATATTAGATTTTATTATAATATTTCTAGGATTGAGCAATTGAATGTGTATCCGTATCAACGGATGCAGGCCTACACATGCATATATACAATCCCAAAGTATTTTTCCTTCACTTCAATCGTAACCGCCACTTTGAAACAAGTACTCTCTTGACCGTCTGCAAGACATTCAGTTCCTCAATCTTATTTAAAACTTGGAATAATTTAGCCTCAACAATTTTTAAACTTATACTTTTCAAACCTTTAAGTTCTATTCTACTATTATTTCTTTCTTATAAATGTTAATTCTTCTAAACTGACAATAAATAAAAGATCATCATTCAGGGATAACTGCACTGATAAAAAAGCACAATTCATTTAATAATTTAATACAGAGAAATACATGATTTCTTAACTATTAAGAAATCCTCATTTCATTACTGTGTTTTATCGTCTGATATAACTGGACGCGAATTTTAAGGAAATTGATGATTCGTTAACTATTAACAAATCTTTATTTGAGACGAAGAAATACACTGGAATGAATGATTCCTTAGCCATGACCAGATGTATATTTGCTTATAGACGAATGTACGATTCGTTAACTGTTAACGAACTTTATTAACAACAAAGAAACTCTTTTCTCAGTGCAGCCTTCAGCTCCAAGAAATTCATGTGCTCGTTTTTCTCTTGATCGTTACACCAGCCATGTGACCTGTTCCCGTTCGAAAAAACACCCCACCCAGTCGTATAGGCATCTGAAAAGATCTCATATAATCAAATAACGCCGTGCATAATGAAGCCGTGTAGAATAATTTTGTGTATACCTAATATTGTCTGAGGCAAATCCGATTGAGTCAAATATATACCTTCTCGATAATTACATGGAAAATGATATAGAGATAAGAATAAAAAAAAAGATAAAGCGAGAGGGGTAAGATTGTGTCGTATACTCTTGTTGGTAGGTGGCGGTATAAGCCCGTGCCTGTTACGTAAAAGTCATAAATATGGAATCCTATTAAAAGTTGCTCAGACTTTTAACGCTAATCACCAGCTTTACCTACACGTGTATAGAAATCACATTCCCCGAGGCCGAAGGTGAGGTTTTCTCTACTTTGGCGGAATATAATTAACTCAGCAACGTAGTAGAGCTTATATACATGTAGATATACCTCATCTTCACCCCGGGCTGCATCCCTATGAGCTAAATAACTCAGTCTCGGGAATTTAATATGTATGTCGATCACGTTATTACTTATTTCATACTCTGAAATAGTTTTACAAGGTTCCGCGGTGCGACCTATAAAGTATTCATAATCACCCTCGTCAAACACACCATCAAACTGTAAGGGGTGACTCTAAGTTTGAAATTACAGTCGCGAATTTCCTTACTTTCGATTATTTCTACCCAAATACTGGTGTGAAAAAATCGTGGATTTTTTTCTGAATACGTTCTTGCACAATGAAATTACGCTACAAATTTCAAATAAAAATATTAAAAATTTATCGAGTTATAAATTTTTATAGTTTTTTCATGCAAAGTCGAATAATTAATTCAATTTTTGATATTTTTTCATGAAATTTGGAATACTCGACATGTTGATAATCTCGAACAATCAGACGTGTCAGATTTCGAGAATTTCGAGTACTTGATGAATTCGGAGTATCGACAAACTCAAAGGACTTTTTTCACCCTGAAAGCCGAATTTTCAAATTTCAATAACTCTGATAAATTTCAATATTTTTCTACAAAATTTCGTGTGTGCTCTCAGTTCACCGTACCTAACAAAGTACTTTGTCAGTTTATTAATATCTCGTTCAGTGTCAAATCCAGAAAATTGGCAAAATTCAAGTATTTTTTTCCCGCCTTCAAAGACTGCGTAGGTATTTATTTTGAAACTCTGAACAGCGTTCGGAAAGAATATGCCTCAAGGTTTACGATTCTATTCACGATACCGTCGAAGATAGTCCGTCGATCATTGCGTTATTTGAATATAAAAACGATAAGTCAGTTTTTTTTTCTTTTTCTTTCTGTACAGTCCACATTTTTTTCTGATTCAATCTCGTACCGAAGACCATAAATTTAAGGGGGGCAGGGGTGCAAAAGATGAACGGATATCGCTCGGACTATCTTCTGAATATTTTCTTAACGTAATTATGTACCGATTTTTTTTTAACGTCTTTACGATTTTCTTCCGGGATATGAGATACGGTATAATTAGAACAAAAAATTTACGTGTCTTGAATATTTTTTGAGGAAATAGATATTCTCAAAAAATCGCAATTAAAATTAAATAAATGGGAGACTTTGGATAATTTTTTAATTTTATTTCTATAATTCCCATTAATTCCTCCGATTCTGAATTTATCGCCCCTATTATATGTATATATGTATTATTTGTAACTTTAATTCCCTTTTTCCCCTCTCTGATACGATGTAATGCCTATAGCTCTGAAATATTGTACAGTCCCTTCATACAGACATCAAAGTGAAAGAGGGCGAGGGAGAGAGAGTTTGATCGCCCCCAATTAATGAGCCTTTTGCTCCTGTCTATACCTCTACTCATTCCTTTGATTAATTTTCCTCCTGGTTTGTGGATATACACTGCAGCTATCCAAGTACATACTTATAACTCCACGTTTATACTCAAACAAACAATTTCCACTACTGCATCCACTACGAAATGGAAAAGCGCTTGAGATCCGTCGTACGAATCGAGAGTATTGACAATATTACTTTTGAGGCGTAATTCTAATCGTAAATGTACAAAGGTTATATGAACATGAATCGAATTGTGAAATAACACAAATTAATGCGAATTATCGTGAGTTGGATGAATTATTTTCGAATGAACATGAACGAATTGAATCGCGATCAATGCGATTATTCAAAATTACTAAATTATTCTTAAAAAAAAAACTTCTTTCTCTTCGAAAATTATATTTTTTCTTCAAAATCTGTTTCATTCGAAAATTGTTCGATTTTTGAAAAAATAAGAAAATACCTACACCTTTCAACATAATTTTGAGAATGATTATTGTTGCGATTTTTCATTGTTTCGCTTATTCATTGATTCAAATAATTGAAGTTGACGTTGAATTATGTAAATTCACACGAATTAATTCATTTAATGACCGTCAATTATTCGGAATTTGATTCCAAACCAACGAAATTATTCGAATCAAGGAATTTAAGGGGATAATAATCGAATTATAATCAATATCATCATCTCATTTATTATGAAAATTGAATCATATGACAATTAATACAGGGATTCATTCGAATCAATTGTGAAACAAAAATTATCTGACAATCAAACTTTGAATTCTCGTTATAAAATTAACAAATACATGAAAATCCGGAAGAAAAAGTCACGGTGAAATTGTCTATGTCATAGAATAATGATATACTGATGAGAATTAACAGTGTATCGTTTCAGGACTATTAGTGCAATTTACGTGGTCTTTGCGTTTTTGCAAATCTGTAACAGAAGAGCTCGTTTGATGGGCGCGCAGCGTCCATCAAACATAAATAAGTACAGGCCGAATTTTGTTGCAATACGGTATTAGTGCCTCATCACTTAATCACCGCCGGACGGGTGGTTTTCGCTCAAACAGTGCTACACAGGCATGTAATTTTTCCCTTTTTCAGAAATAGTAAATTATTATTAAAAAGAGGAATTGTATTAAGTTTGAATTAAATAAAGTGGGCCGATCCCGGCGGCACTGCAATGCCGGGCCAACCCGTGACAGGGCCGGAGCAAGCCCCAGACACCCCGTCATTTTACAAAAATCAGTTTAATATTCTGGCTCCCCAATGGGGAGCGTATCAGATATTAAGCTGATAAGAACAGATAAACGCATTTATTGAAGAAAACAAAAAATGTTCCCCTGGACTTACAAGTATGCCCAGGGGTGGATACATGAGGTTGCCTTATTTGGCGTGGCTAATTTAATAGAATTATCATATATATATCATTCATTTTTATATCACATTCCTTATTCCTATACGTTTGGACGGCAATTAAATATCATTAATACTTTGTATCACATTTCGTTCAGTTATCACTTTGTATGTCGTTGGCGGTTTGATTATTTTAACATAATTATCACAGTGTCTCATAATAATAAAAAAGAAATCAGTCTTCTATGTATATACTTTCCTAATGAATAATAAATAAATAAATAAATATATTGCGTAAGTTGTCAGTGGGTTAAAAGAGAGGAAAAGAAAGTATAGATAGAATCAAAGCAGGTAGGTGTCTTTCAGTCTATGTCTGTGTTGAGGCGCGACTAGCCTCGCACCTCGAGGGGAACCAATGCCTCGTTTTGTCCGTTTTCAGGTCCAGGTTCGATCCTCTGAGGGCCATCGGGGTCCGGGAGTCTGTATTGTCGAACGCCCGATACGTGCTCCACGTAGATATCTCGTGACCAGCGTATGGTCTCCGAGACGACGAGCCGGCGCATCAGTGACGCGTAGCGGTTGCTAATCTGTAGCTGTCTCAGCACCGGCTCGTTTCTCGGATCCCATGCGCCGAGAGCGCCGACGACGATCGCGGAGACCGCCACGCGATAGCCGTGCCTGTTCAATTCATCGGCCAGGGGCTTGTATTTTGCGATTTTTCGCGCCCTGGCCTCCTCGAATGCTATGTAGCGATTTTCAAAAGGCACGGTGACATCGACGATGACGATACTCCTTGAGGGCTCATGCCGAACCACAATGTCCGGACGGAGAGCCCCCAGATCGCCGTCTACTCCCTCGACTCGCCGGTTCACGTTAACTGTCCCCGGCAGCCGGGTGGCCCGCGCTAGGCGATTGACGATGGCGTCGTGTCGGTGTTGCCATGCGGCCGAGTGCTGGCGACAGTGGCAGATCACGTGGGGAAGGGATTCGAGGGGTTCACCGCATCGTCGGCAACGCTTGTCACCGTGCTCCTCCCAGCGTCGAGTCCCGTTGAGAGGCAAGACGTCGAGGCGAGCCCGGTGAACGAAGCGCCAATCAGCGAAGCGCGTGAAACTCCCTCCTCGAAGATAGTGGTTCGAGTGTCTCGATTTCGAGGTAACCTCGAAGACCTTCCCCTGGTCCGGCTTCCGAAGAAGCCTTTGCGAATAGTGATCCACCACGGCCGCCCGCAAACGGCGCACCACCTGGGCTCGAGCCCTCGGCGGCACCACCGTCAATCGTCCAGCCGATCCCCGCATCTCCACTGCCAGCTCCTGTCGTTCCTCGCACCACCTCCACCTCAGGCCTAATAAGTGGCCGCTCCGTCGCGCCGCATTCCGAGCCCTCGACCACATCGAAGAAATGTCCCCCCCGTCTCGGCTAAACTCACCCTCCAGCGAACCGGAGAGGTAAGTCGCCAGGTCATGATTCGACGGGTTCCTACGGCCTATCTTCCTGGCTACAGTCCGCCGCAGGGACTCCCATGCCAACCCCCTGACCACCTCGTCGCCTACTGTTAGTATGCGGAATGCATGTGCGGTGACCAGGGCGTCGGCCATGTCTGCCAGCGGCAGCAGTCCGCATCCCCCCCTGCTGGGGGGGAGGTAGACAACCTCCGCGCTCGCTCTCTGCGGCAGATTGAGCCAGGACTTGGCAAGCTTTCTGATAAGCTTATCTGCTTCTTTTAAGGGACCTTTCTCGACGTGCGATCCGCGTAGACAGAAGTCGAGGCGGGGCAATATGAAAGTTGCCACCGTCTCGGCCTTCTGCCACGGAGTGAGGAGGGACTCGTCAACGGCTTTGACATCGCGGACCAGCTCCTCGACCGTCAGCATCGGGGTTTGTCTCACTTGGAAGCCGGTAGGGATCCCCAGATGTTCGTAGGGTTCACCGGCTGCAAGGGCTTTGATGTGTTGATCCTGGAGGGTGAAGCGGGTGGGAAGTACGCTGCGTGTGCGCCTGCAATCCTGATGTAGGGAGGCGCACTTCGATGGATTGAAACGCAGCCCTATCCCACCCGCTGCAGCCTCCACTGCTTGTAGCAGCACTTCCATCCCCTCCGGGGTGTCTGAAATTAACGCCAGATCGTCGGCGTAGGCAAGAATATTGTGCCGATGGCCGTGAAGCGTGTAACCCTGAGGCAGGCCGGTGACTGCACGCAGCACCGGCTCTATTGCCAGGTTAAACGCGACAGGGCTCATCGGACACCCTTGACGCACCCCGGAGCGGATGGGAATGGGATCTGTGTACCCTTCGGAGGTGCGCACCCGGGTGGTGCAGCCGTCATACATACTCTCCACGATGTTTCGGAGAGGGGGAGGAGTGCCCGCGTCCTCTAGAGCGCGGTAGATGGCCGCGTGGGGCACCGAACCGAAAGCGTTCGAGAGATCGAGCCACGCAACCACCACCTGGCGCCCACCCCTGCGAGCGTCGTTAAGGATTTCCTGGAGTACGAAGTTGTGCTCGTAGCATCCCTCGCACGGCAGGAAACCCTTTTGTTCGCGGCTTATTCGCCGATTTCGAACGGACCATGCCAGGAGACGGTCGGCCAGGACTGCGGCGAAAACCTTGGCAGTTGTGTCGCCGAGTGCGAGAGGGCGCCAGTTCGACAGATCGTCGCGATCGCCTTTTTTGTGTACCAGCACAGTGTTGGAGGTTTTCCAGGACGAGGGGACTGACTCCAGACGACGGCAGGTGTTAAATAAAGCCGTTAAAACGCGACAGCCCGGGTCAGCCTTCCGGAGGTCATTGTAGGTCAGACCGTCTGGCCCCGGTGCAGAGTTATTCATGCGCCTGAGCCTCAGGCCGACCTCTCTCTCCGTGAAGGCAGCGACCAGGGCGTCGTTGCTCGCGTCGTCTGGAGCTTCCGGTTGATCCACCACCAGTCTTTCGCCAAGCTCGCCCGCGGGCGCGTACATGGCCTCGAAGTGATTCTGGACCCTTTCTCGAGACACCTCGCAGTGCCCGAGGGGGCCCAGAAGCACCTCTTGAACCGCACGACGGCGGTTGACTCTAAATAGTTGTTGGATTCTGGTGGCTTCTCGCACGTACGTCTCTCTATCCTGGATCCCCCCCTGCTGCGGTTGGCGATCGCGCCGATCCGCCGCCCTGCCCCTCCCACGCCCGGCACCGCCTCGGTTTGGCCTTCGTCCTTCGCGACCAACCCCGACCCCTCCAACTTCGACCGCTGGAGCACCGCAGCCTTTGAGGAAGTCGGCAACTTTCGTCGCCACCTCCTCAAGATCTTCCCATGAGGCTGCCGCTTCTGCCAGGCTCACCAGTTGTTCCCTTTCCTCCACAGCAGAATCGACGGCTCGTGGCCGGACAGGTCTGCGTGGAGGTGAGGGCTGGCGGGCAGGCATCGGCGGCTGCCGCTGCGGTGCCGGTCTCAGTCGGTGGGAAATGGCCCGTCCGCGACTACTCGCAGGAATGGGCGCCTGCCCCGTCGGGGCGGGCACCCCTCCCCTCGCTGCACCTCTCCCGGTGCTACCCCTCCTCCGGGTATTCCCCCCCCTATTGAATCTAACCCCTGTCTCCGTGGAGCCCGCGGGCGCTCTTACGTTTCTCACGCTATCGTTGTCGTTTGTTGCAGCTAATGTTGTCGGACCCCTCCGACCTCTCGTCTGGCCTCCCCTGGACCCTCGCCTGGATGTTGTCGGCGGTGGTGGCGGTGACTCTACCTCGATGGCCGTTTCGTCGACCTCGTCTACCGCGGGTTCGAACACAGACGACGTATCCGATGATATGGAGAGCGTCGGCGAAGGTTGACGTCCTCTCGACGACTCTGACGACCCGGACCCGCTCGGATGTTGTCTGCGGGCCCCTCTAGTTACTCTCGTCCACGTCTCCCCAGCAGCAGGTGGAGTTGCTGGCGGGTCTTGTTGTGGCGGTTCGGCCACCCTGGACGTCCCCGGTCTCGCCTCGTCGATGGGGGGGAGGGTTGGTTGGATGCGCAGGGCATTCAGCGGCGGGATCCTTGTGATCCCTCCCCCTTGGAGGACCCGTGAGGTGGTGATCGGGCCCCCGCTTGCTGTAGTTGTGACCGTGGCCGTGGTGAGGGTCGCAGCCACCGAGGAGATGATGATGGTCGCGTCTTGCTGTCTGCCCCAGGTGTTCGGGGGCAGGATCCGTTGGTCTGAGGATGGGTTTTGGCCTCCAGGCGGCAGTGATGTGGCCCTGGATGCTGACCTCAGACCCGGTCGTCGTATCTGCGTGTCCTCAGTGGACTGCGTCCCTCTCGACGGTGCCCCTGCGGTCACGGCTGCGTAGGTGGTGGTGGCCGTGACCTCCCTCGCTGATGTCGTTGCTTTGTGGTTTTTTCCTCCAGGCCTGGGCACCGTGCTCCTTCTGGTGTTGGTGAATGGTGCCGTAGGTTCCGCCGGGACGCTTGCGGCCCTCATCCTGCGAGTGACAGGCCCCTGGTAGGTGGAGGTCGGGACCTGTCGAGGTGAGGGGTCTGCATGCCCCCTGGTCCGCCGCTCCCCGCCGAGGCAGGGTGCTGCGGGGGCAGCGTTGGGTCCCGGCCGGCTGGAGCCCGGTGTGGAAGAACCAGACCTGGGTCTGGACGTGGTGGGGGCAACCGTCGTTGTTGGTGGTGACCTCCCCAGGGCAGCCTCGCCGCTGCGCCGCTGGGAGTACGTGGTCGTCGTCGCTGCTTTGGTCGTCGTCGTCGTCGTCGTTGCGGTCCCTGATGTTCTGGGGGTCGTCTGTGTTCTAGCCGTAGTTGACGCCGCGCTAGAAGTAGAAGTAGAAGCATTGGGCCCCCCGCGGCCCGAGGTGTTAGCATTGGACGTGCTCGCTGCGGATGTTCCGCCACCGCCCCGACCTGATCGCCGCTCGTGTACCTCAGCGTAGTGCTTCTTCACAGGCTTTAGGGGATATCCCCCGTAGCCCGTGAAGTCGCACTCGGCACATTTCATAATAACGGTATGACCCGGATGGTGTTTTTTCGCGTGTTTGATCAGGTCGGAGTGGCTCTTGAACAGTCCGCCGGACCTCCGCCCCTGGCTGACGTTATAGCATTCGGGGCATCGGAACTCCGACGGGTGCGGGAATACAATTACTATATCCATAGTTTCACCGTGCGTCGGTGTCAAGGGGCGGGCAGTAAAGAGAAAGAGAGTAGAAGAAAGATTGGGAGATAGCGTAGTGGGTTTGAATAGCGCGGGGAGTTTGAGATAAGAAGAGAGATAGCGATAGTATGATTTGCCTCTGCACCGTAGGGTCGGTACAGAGGAGGCGGATTGCCGTTGGTCCGCGACCCGAAAGGTAGGTAGCTCGCACTACAAACTTCGGGCGCTCGCCGCAGGATGGCAGCACCACGACCGCCGCGTCTGAGAGACGAACTGAAGTCCAGTCAGCTCCCGACTCCAGACACGAACGGACGTGCTGACGGATGGATCCCGCAACTTATTCTTTCAGCGGCGAACCGTCGATAGAGTCCGTTGCGGGAGTTTCGCGGTGCCTTGGGGTCTCCGGTGTGGGAGCTGCAAACGAGTTCACACAGCGGATCCTCCAGGGTCACGCCTCGGGATGGGATGACTCTCCCAGGGCCCTACGACCGCACATGTACCAAGTCTAACTCGCGTTAGCTGGACAGCGCGGCGGGGCGGGGAGTAGTCTAGGCAGGGGAAGTGTTTACGGCCTTGGTGGGTAGCGGGACAGCAGAGAGAGGCACTGACCCGCTCGCGACACCAGTGGCCGGGGACTAGACTAGAAGAAGAAAGATGGCGCCCACTTACCTTGTCACCTCCGCACGGATGAAGACCTTACGCTTAGATTGAAAAGCCCGCGGAGTTCCTCTGATAGATGTTAAAAGTTTGGAGGCCCGTTGGTACAGTTCGCACGCCCGCCGCTTGTCGCACCTCGATCGCTTCTCGATTTTTGCGAACCTCAGGAGAGGGAACGACAAATAATATTAAAATAAAATAATAAATCAACTAATTTTGTAATTATAGAAGGTGACGGAGTTCGTTTTGAGATGTATTAATGGGCCGATCCTGACGGCACTGCAATGCCAGGCCAACCCGCGACAGAGTCGGAGCAAGCCCCGGACACTCCGTCACCTTCCAAAAATCAGTTTAATATTCTGGCTCCCCAATGGGGAGCGTATCAGATATTAAGCTGATAAGAACAGATACTACACTTTGATCTTAGCCAAAAGGCCGAGAAGCGATGCTGTTGCTTTCAAATTCACGCTTTATATTCACAAAACCGCGACACTTTAAAAGCGAGATACCCGACCCGGCCGGCAGCGCCGCCCAGACCTCCAGCGGCGCCGGCGGTACTGCCTACCGCGCGACGGGCTCCCACTGCTCGCTACCCTCCTAGCGCGGGAGGTTTGAAAGCAGTGAGCACGCGCTCGTTACTGTACACTGAAAACAATTATGATATTGATATACTGAGTGAGTTGGGATACGGTTTAGTACCGACCGGAGATTCGTGCGCGACGGACGGTAAGGTAGAGCGCTCACCGTGGGGGGTATATCAGACGCGTTTGAGTGGTTTTAGTTAGAGATTTTTATTATAGAAAGATTATAGAATTAATTAAACATCGCTATTTTTATTTATGACATTGAAATGACAAATTTTTAGTGAAAATGAGATCTAGTCGGAGGATTAGTAAATAACTATCGCACAATGAAGAATTTTTAGAGATAATTAAATGTAGTTTGTTCGATATTTTACTTGAATTGGATTGATTTTTTTTTTCAATTACAACAATATGTCGTTCTTTTTTTTGTTTTATATATTTTATAAAAGAAAATTTCGAATATTCTTGTTTCAATATAAAAGTATGATATTTTCATATTTCATGAATAATTATCATTCTTGGTTTGCTCTTATCAATTTTTGTATCCATTTATAAAAAGTCAAATAAGTGAAAAAACCTATTTTACAGAGTCAATCAATAATTGCGATTGAAAAAAATTTTTGTCTCAATTTTCTTTTTTTTTTTACTAAAAAGACACGGTTTAATTAA
>JAFFZH010006223.1:902-11195 GCA_018420115.1 Euura saliciscinereae
TCTTTCTGCAACCGTACAATTCCCATACATCGGAGGCTTTATGACGCTGTAAACTGAGAGCAGCTTGTACAACTGCAGAAATGTTGAACAGCCCGGGTGATCGTTACACCCCACTGCCTGACGAATTGTACCAAAAAATTTCTGCAACAGTGTCAGTTTCAGAGCAAAAAATTAAGAAAATGGGAAAAAACGAAATGACAAGCGGCAGAACGAATGATTACAACACTTGAACACCTCTAAATTGTCCTGGTTGACCTCGCCCGTTGAAAGATACTGAAATTTGTATTTGTCCACGAGATATCGGCACAGATCCATCGATGACTGGAGCGATGGTCTGAGCCCATTGGCTGTTTCCGCGGTCAGGAATTCGTCTTTCGTTATCTTGCCATTCAACATGGCACGTTCCCAATCATTCTTGGCACTTACCGTGGCTTATGCCATACACGGAGGAAGCCATTTAGGAAAAAGAAGAAGAAGAAGAAGAAGTTCCCAATCATTCAACCATTCCCGACATGATTGAATCGTCTGCAATGCACACAAGCAAATAAATGTATTCACGTGTCAATTTCGAACTGAGATGGATATGTTTTACGACGTTCTTCAGGAAGTGTAAGAATTTTTACCTTAAAATCTTCATTGCCTGGCGTAAGACCTTCATTTGGCCTTTTGCGATTTAGTGCATCGAAAAGATCGTTGATACGTTTGCAAAATTTTATTGTCTTTTCGCATCCACTGAATCAGTCATACTTCTGTTTGGTATAGAATCGGAGGCAACAGAGTTACTGAATACCTATGGAAACAAACAAATAAAGACAATTGTACAGTTCATATTAATACAGTACTCAAAAGTTGCACATTTACCTGGGTTGCAAGTCGAACGCGCATTTTACTGGTGTTATCGGGATCGACATGTCTTCTGGACAATTTTGGGCATATCCTGGCACTCCCCAAATGTTTCGTGTCTGTCGTATATAGAGTTTCGATGTATCGCCACTCGATGTAATCCTCATTTTCGTTTACCTTAAGTTATGTTTCAAAAAATATATATTTCTATTTTATCGGTTGTGGCAAATTCATCAAACAGGTGTATGCTACACATTTAGAACAAAAATAAGCGATTATTATTATGGATTTCATACCCGCAGTTTCCCCTTCTTGAATAGACGATTTCGGATATTCTTAATCAGATGGAGGACATCGGAAAAAACGAATACGGATCGCTCACTGTCCAAAGGATGTGTAAACGATGACTTCGTATTTTTGAGACTCCAATTAATACCAAGTACTTCACCCATTTTTGTATTTGTGCTTGCGCCATCTCCGATAATCCCATGGATTAATGCACCAGATGCTTCTAAAAGCGTTATAGCCTTGACTACCAGCTGCGCTAGATCCTCGCCTTTAACAGAATTCTTTGAAGCAAAAACTGCACTGGGCTGTGTACATTTATCAGCCAGGGGTTGAAATAAAAATACGAGTCCATATGTTGCTTCATCATTTATGTCAGTAGCCTTTGCTTTTTCCTCACCAAAGTCCGTTAAGCCACTATACGTAAGAGTTTTAGACGAGACACCGACTGATTTTCGCAAACGAATTTCATCCAAAACCAGTAAGCCATGCCGCTGCAAAGGCTTTTTTGATTGAAATTCTAGTTTCAGCAGCTTCAAAAACTTCTCGTCAAAACCGCACTTTGAATCGATTAATGAGTAATAGTTGCGAATAGTCCTTGCACTCGGTAGAGGGAGAACGCAATTCTTCCTCAAAAATTCGTAATACGTTGGAGATCGAATATTCATAAGCATGCACAACATGATCCAAGATTTTGTGTACCGCGAACCACGACTATCTTTTATCTTGGAGGCTGCAATAATTTCTCATAACGCCGTTCTTTGTACTTCGGGAATTTTCAACGCTGAACAGTTTCCTTCGAACGATTCTTCTTTTATCGCAGCAAGTTCTGTTTGCTTTTCCGTAATCGACTTTAAGAGTTCTAGAATTTTTCTCTTTTGACAATTTTTGGGCGTCTCTGGATGTTTATCTTCTTCCGCATAGCGCTCAACTTTTTCTGGTCAAACGGATTAGATAGAGCTGGGAAGTGTTTACACCTTGCGCGTCTTGCATATCTACTTGTTTTTTGTGCTATTGACTTTTTCAATCGTGTGCGAAAATTGCATGCCTTCTTTGGCCCGACTAATGTAAAGTTTCTTGACCGATGTATGTCCATTAGGGTGGTCCTTATTTGGGGTCGAAATTAATTTTACCCTTGCCGCCCCCTAAATCGGTTCAAAATACGTAAAAAGTAGTGCTGTAATTTTTTCAGGTTTTTACAAAAATGCTTGACCCTTGACCACGGGGGTTGAAGTTTTCCATTTAAAATACATGGGATTTTTCCGCGTTTGCAGTCACTATTTTACTGTGGGCCTAAATATGCTTGTAAAACCCTGAAATTTTCACAGATTAGTTTACAAGCATGTTGCTACACGGGAAAAATTTCCGGAACTCCTACCCTCAAAATGTTGTATAACATCACCATGATAATTATGATTTTTTTTTTCCATTATTATTTCTTTCAAAATACTCTGAAATCATGTGAAAAGTTATGACTGGTGGCCGGTGGAATAAAAATATCAAAATAAAAAATAGGACACCCTAATGTCCATGTTGTCTTTGTAAATGGACTTTGAATGGGCAACGGTGTTTCCAACCTGAAGCGAGGCGACTATCGTACCAGTGGCGGAAAATTATCGTACATCGACTAAAATTATCGTACTCTTCAGGATAATGTGTGTAATAAATGAATAAATCATGTCAAACGTAATATTGATAAGCATGCAAATGCTTCATAGTTTATTCCTTGGGAAATATCGTTTTCAAAGTGATAAAAAAATGTGAAACGTAATGTTTTACATGGATGGCACACAGGCCTAGACCTAAACCGATTCCCCCTCCACAATTAGTTCAATAAACGCGCCAACATTTCGTATTTATGAAGAAGTAAAGAATATGAAAGAGTGAAGACAAATAAAACGAAAGAATATACGAGCCACTCCACCAAATCCTGTACGCAAATCCGGCCTTCAAATTTTCGATGTTTTTTATGAGTTTTTCACATTATTTCGGTGTCAACAGAGCGATTTTTCCAGTATGTAGGGTATCTGACCTAAGTTAATAGGGGTTTTCGTAATTATCATTTCGCTTCAAAATCTTACAATCTATTTAAACGTTTCCAAAGGTGCCTTAAAAAAAATTGAAAACACGTATTTCGATCGAAAATTGTCTGAATTTTTTGAAAATCATAATCATTTTGGTCGAACCTGTCAATTTTAGCGTGAAATTCTGAAAATAAAACTTCAAATGTCAATTTCACCATGTTGGCCATCGATTTTTGAAAATATGAATTTATTTTCCTAAAATTCAGGAAATTTTCTGTGAAAGTGATGTCCGAAAATTGTCGGCTCGTTTGCCTCCAATCACAGTTACGGCTCAGGTAAAATTTGAGGCACGAATAAAAAAAAACCTGGAATTTTATTTAAACCGTAACTGTGACTTGAAGGTAAACGAGGGGACAATTTTTAGACATGGTTTATACAGGAAATTTGCTGAATTTTCCTGAAAAAAATCAGATTTTCAAAAAACGATGGCAAACATGGCGAAATTGACATTTTAAGTTTTATTTTTTGAATCTCACGCTGAAAATGACAAGTTCGACGAAAATGATAATGATTTTCAAAAAATTTATCTAACGTTTGTTATTGTCATAACTCAGTCGATTGATAATTGTAATGTATACTCACAGCCACGCTACAGAACGTTGATGTCGAGACGCGGCAGGAGGTGACGGAGCGTATTGCAAGCGGCGAGGACTTGAAAGCAGGCTTCCACGACAAAATAAAGGGAATGGTGAGACATTGATACCATAATAATCGGTTATTAATTGACAATGACTTAGTACGAACTGAGCTAGATAGATCAACGTCTGAAATTATTCGCTTTCAGATCCATGCCGGATACGGGTACTGGATCAAGTACAGCGATTTCCATAACCTGCGTCTGAGGCCACACGTTAATTCGAAGAAATTCACAGCTAACGTTGCGAGGTTCATCTTCACGGATGACGTCATGAAAGCATAGTCGGTGACAGGCAAAGTTAGCAATGCCCATAAAAATAAAGACGGTCGTGGTGCCGTCGCAAAACCGGCGCTGAATCCAAAGGGCATCAGTGCTGTATATGGTAAGTATACACTCATACAGTGCCACAATACCGTTTTATCTGCACAAACAAAAAAAACCCATAGAAATCATGAATTTCGTATAGGATCGTATAGATGCGGATACGAGAAAACGGATGCGTATATGTATATGAAATTAATGATTTTCATCGGGATTTGGTTTCTGTTGCACGATTAATTGCGACATGCACCGCTCCTAATCCTGTTACATTTATTATCCGTTACAGCAATCACGCGTCACTGGTTAGAGAAACAAGGCACAGGAGAAGACGACATTATAGCGAAGCTCTCAGAAGTGCCTGTGATCCTCGCTGAAAAAAAATTTCGGAAATGAATCGTAAGCCGAAACCGACAAAAAATCGTCGTACACAGTGTCACGAACCGGACGATGGCCCACTTGAACGTGAGTCAACCGAAGCGCACGACGAGAATATTCAATCGGAGGACGACGAGAATGTTCAATCGGAGGACGATGTCGACGAGTCGGTACACGTACAGAATGCTGAATCGCACGACGAGAATGTTCAATCGGAGGACGACGTCGAAGAGCCGGTACATCTACAGAATGCTAAATCGCACGACAAGAATGTTCAATCGGAGGACGACATACAAGAAAATGCATCTAATACTGCAGACGCACAAAGTGTATCGGATGTACCTCAATTGACACCAGATAAAAACAGAACGGTGGATGAGAACACTGATGGGGTGTTCCATGGCATTTCACCTAATCGCTGAGGTCACCGACGCCGATCTTGATGTCAATTTTTTTCTGAATTCGTCTATCGAAAAAAGTGAACACGTGTTCGGCCGTTTTTCGATTCAGCCACGTTTTCTATTTTTTTTTTTAATTTTCCAATACGCTCCCTTATACCCCGTCGATTTCGGCGGCCTAAACGTGCAGGACCTCCCGAGTAGGCCAGATATCAAAGCTACTAGAAGTGTATTTTACTTCGCGTCGAAAAGCTGCCAACTGCGGGCGTTCATGTTGAACGAGTAGGCGCCAGGCGGGTTGGGTAACCCGCTGCTGCTCAGTTGCCTGCGCTCGGAGCTCACCCACAGTATCCCACTAACAATAGGCCAAAGTACTCTAAGAACCCTCCGCAGCTTGAACCAAGGTAGGGCCACCTGGAGTGAGCTGAACCGATTCAGAGGCAGATAGCTAGGATCCTACTTGTCTTCGCCCGAGTTCGTGGCCAGTTCATGAGTGCCCTAACATACCAGCCACTCGTCTAATCTTCAAGCTGGAATCATCTCTAGTCCGCGTAAACTAATTTTAGCTTGCAGATATTGTTATTTGTTACTTTTACCGGAAATGCTCTATTAATGTCATTATTATTTATAGGCTTTTTATTATAGGCTAGGGTTTAGAGTATAATCTACTGCTTCATTGTAAAACGTGTAACCCCCCTTGTCATGGGAACTTTTTCCCCGGGACAATACCAAATTTAAAAAAAAAAAAATTTAATTTTTTTTTATTGCGTATATTTTTGTATCATTTCAAATTATTTCTTTCATCTTATTTTTTTATTGCCTTTTTTATATTATTATTATTAGCAAGGGAGGCAGAGAGGAAGCTGGAGGAAGAGGTGAAAGGAGCGGTACCGATGGGACTGGAGGAATGGGAGAAAGAAAAGGAGGAAAGAAAAGTGTGTGCAAAAAGACTGGTACTGGCGGGGATGGACATGGGGGATACGAAGGATAAAGTGTCGACGTTGCTGCAAAAGCTACTGGGAAGGAGGTATGCAGAGGAGAAATTGACGGAGAAGAAGGGTAGAGATGGGTACAGGAGGTGGTTCTACGAGTTGGAGAACGAGGAAGAGAAGGAAAGGATAATAGTAGAAAAAGCCGGGGAGATAAGGACGAAATGGAACATGAGGGTGAGCAGCGATAAGACCTTCAGGGAGAGGAAAGTGAGACAGATTATGGAAAAGAGGGCAGACGTGGAAAGAATTAGAAACAAAGCGGCAAGGATCAGAGTGAGCAATAACAAAATATGTATGGAGGGAGTGTGGGATATCTGGGACGAGATGGAGGCGAGATGGGTACCCGAAAAGATCTGGAGAAAAAGAGAAGTGGAGAGAGAGAAGGAGAAATTGGAGGAAAAATTAAGGAGACTGGAGAACGAGATAAAGGAGCAGGAGATAGGCGAGGGGGAAGGAGAGGAAGGGCTGGAGGAAGCGAGAGGGGGCGGCGAGGAACGAGACGGGCAGCAGGCAGCAGGCGGACCGGTGTAAACAGAAAAGAGGGAGAAGCGAGGGGGATAGGAAAGAAAGGATGATAATGTTGTTCTGGTTGAGTGGTTATGAGAATATCTAGTCTGAGTTTATTTTGAGTTTATTTTGAGTTTATTTTGTTAAGGGGAAGTTTTGTTTTGTTTTGTTTTGTTTGATTTGGATTGTATGGATGAGAGAAAATTGGCTTTGAGTTTAGTTTTTGTTTTAGTTGTTTATTAAAAAGAAGATAAAGGAATTAATTAAATAGTAATAATATAAAAAATAAATAAGGAAAATGTGAAGGAATAGGTTAAGGAACATTGTAAACGCCGAAAGGCACTGCAAGTGAAGAATAAAATATATATATACAGAGATGTTATTATTATTACTTTTTTTTCATTTTTTTTCAAATTTGTTAAAAATTACTCTTAGAATAAAATATATCCTGAGAATATGCCCGAAACACGTGTATTTCAAAAGGGAAATCCATCCTCCCGGTGGGAGGGGTTACAGGCTAGACAGAAATCTGAAAAATTTTGGGCATTGTTTTTTAATTATTTGGAGCTGATTTGTGGGGCGTCTGATTAAAAATTTGTCGGAGCCCTGAATAAGGACCACCCTAATATTGTATATTGTAACGTGGCAAATAGCTTGCCCGATGTGGCATCCCTCAACGCCGCGGAAGGCTTGAAAATATCCTCGCGCGACTCTCGGTAACGCGCATAGAATTAGGAAATGTACCGAAGGGTCACGTGGTTCACTGGAGCAAGGAGCGACCTCACCGCGCTTCCCCGCTGACCTAAGAGCAAGCGCGGGGAAGACGAGCCTAGCCATCTTTGCCAATTTCTGCCGAGAGAGCTTCCATCTTGGTTTTCAAGCTAGCAACAGGTCGCTGTTGCATCGTGCTTACGAATTCCAGTTTTTAGTCGTTTTTGAGAGTCTTCCGAGCCCCCAAAACCTCGCGATTCGCTCTGTTTTGCATCGTGCTAACCGAGCACCGAAATCGTGTCCCATCCGTGCTACAAGTGAACCCGTGAGCCCCGAAGAAGTCCCCTGGCCGGACCGCAGGCACGTGCCGCGACCGGCTCCCCATCGCCCACCGTCGTCCCCAAGTGTGTTCGTGTGCCCCCAGAGACATTGCCACGCCACTTTTCGGAATACCAGAGTATCGTCGATCCAAGGTAGGATCTTTTATATCGCACAAAACTGCGAGTGCTGCTGGACTTACAGTTGGCTGTTCATCTGATGATTGAAAAGGAAATGACGTGAAAATGATGAATCGCAGGACCAATGTTTTTCAACGACACTCCGATTGTAAAATATTTCCTGGCAAATGTAATGTACCCCCAACGCTGACATCGGCTTCGAAAGTGTTATCATCTTCATGATCGAAGGTCAAGATACCGGCTACTCTTAATTCTTTCCTGAAATGTTTGTAGTGGTTATACAGGAGACCTCTGGCACTTACAGACTGTCCTTCATTTTTATAATAAGGCACGTAGAACAATTCCGGGTCTTCTGTAGGAAATAATTCGACTATTTGGTCTCGGAGATGGATGAAATCTCGAGGGCTCATCCTATATGGAAATGGAAAATTATGATACGTATAAGAGTAGCGCTGCAGGCAACATAATACACGACACGTCCAGCGAAATTGAACTTTGATGGTATATTCAATGAGGTCTGTGCAAATATTACACATAAATAATGTTGCATGAAAATCAAAAAGAACATTCAGACTCTTCACGCTTCACCATGCATGTACGACATAATTAATAAACGTAGGATCATGATGTGCAGATTGAAAACTCCATAGACTTGTGCAATTATTATTACATGGAATATCATTCATATTCATATGTGTAAATATAAAACAATAATGAAAGTATATAGTCGAAACCTTATAATCACTATGTGCATGAAATAACTACAGAAATTAGTTGACAATGATATAGTCTGACTTGAAATGAATGATTATTGATTAGAATTTTAGTTTCCTTGCTTCTTTTTGGGAATGAAAATAATAAGACTTACTTGTACTTTCGAGCATCTTCTGTTAATGTATTCAAGATTACTATATTTTTGAGTTTACAGTAATCGAGTTCTCTAGATACCTGCCGATACTTCCCTAGGACTATCCGACCTTCTAAGGTACCGTTCAGGAGATGGAAAAGTTCGTTCTCCTTATAACTGAACGTATCTATATAAATATGAAGTCCATATAAACTTGTCAGAACGAACCACGATAGGGGAGAAAAATCCACTAATGTCAAACATGAGGCATGCTTTTAGCCTTGCAACAAAATTTGAATATTCGTATACCTTCTTCCATCTCACTCGCTCCTTCTATAATGATAATTGTGCTAGTAGCGCTAGGGCCATTCTGATTTTGAGTCAAGTTTTCAGAGTCAACTGTTATCTCGACTATTTCGGTTACATCCATCGGCTCCACTGGAGTACCTTTACTTTCATTACTATTATTCATCGTTAACCCTTTTTCGAAGTTGAACTTTGAAACGAAATTAAGTACTGTTACTTGTGGCTGGTCTCCCAAAATTTCAAGAATTCGCGCATCGTTTAATGCCATGAATTGCTCATCCTCCACACCATTCGCTATATAATACATGAGGAATAATGATGCATGACGAAAAATAAACACATTGACATAAATTATGATTGAATTGAAATTATATAAGAACTAACTTGTCATGCACCATACATATAATATATATATAGGATGAGTCATGCGAGGTAAGGAAATATTCAATTGTGAAGGTTGGATATACTCCAAATATTTATTGGGAGAAAATATTGTAAACCCGACAAACGAACATTTTTCCTATCAATTATGGTCAAGAATAAACAAGGACGGGCTCGAAATTCCGAACGACTATATACGTGTGCGGAAAGATAATTAAAAAGTGCCGAACAGAATTATTAAAAAAAAAAAAGTACCGAAATAAGAGTTTTCCCTAGAAAACATGCAGAATTATGACCCTCAACCTCTCAGATCAGGTCACCGATTTTTTGTATCATTCTTTCTACTCTAATTGTAAATATCAAGTATATTTTTTTCAGATTGTTCTAAATAAATCATAGCGCGTGGTGAATTTACAAAGTTATTTTTTCCGACATCTATATATACATACTGTGAGTAAACGTGGACGCGGGCCACTCGGTTTGGCAGATATGGCGGCGGCGTGAACGTAGACAGCCAGTGGTGCTCGGGGTTCGGACCCGCACAGAGAGGGATTTCCACCATGCCTCGTTCAAGCTAACTTGGTTTTAGTTGAACGCGCGGAAACAGCGCGATTCAAAGTTTTGGTTAGATTGAGGTTAGGAGCAGTGTTGGGCAGCTGCAAATTACGTAGTGCAATTTATTACATCCAACAATAATAAATCACAATTGTAATTTACAACAATAATAAATTACAATTGTAATTTACAACAATAAAAAGTAAAAGTAAAGTAAAGTAAAGTTCGGTTCGGGCTAGTCCCAGGTCTTTTTTCTGCTCCTTTTCGGAGCTAATCGACCTCCAGTCAATGTTTGTGTTTTTGGTACTCTTCAGTTTATGTGTCCTCGTGGGTGTTGTTGCTACTCTTTAGTGTATTGTAACGTGGCAGCTTCGGCTCGCCTCGTTACTAAATGCTCCCTGAACCGTGGACGGTAAGTAAATTCATTTTCCTAGGAATGATTGTGAGTGAGAATGGTTTTGGAATGAATTGTCACCTAGGGAACGATAGAAACCGAGAAAAGCTCCGAGCGGCGACAGAGACAAACATGCGTTAATGAATTTGTTAGTAATTTTTGTGTTATTCCTGAAATTCTCTTGAGGTAACCCGTTCCC
>JAFFZH010006231.1:1657-12188 GCA_018420115.1 Euura saliciscinereae
TATTTCCTGAAGCTTTAGTTTCGGTCCTGTGAGAAGTAGAGCAGACGTCCGTACTTGAACCTCTATTTCCTAAAGCTTTAGTTTCGGTCACTCTTGTCTTCGCACCCTTCTTTTCAACTTTCTGCGTTTTTATGGCTGCTGCGTAACCTTTCAATCTTTCAATTTCAGCCTTAAGATTTTTTGAAGTAACACCTTTCTTCACTGGAGGCTGTTCATCTGATGATGACTGCAGGCGTTTTGGTGTCGTGATGTTTCTCCCGCTGGTCGAAACCCTTATTTCTTTAGTCGATTTTTGTTTCACAGCTTTTTTCTCTGGAATCTTTTCCATTTCGCTAAAAATTAATTCAAACAGATACGAAATTATGTATATTTTTGTATTGATGAATTTTTCGACTTTATAATCTTCATATATAGTCATATCTTCATAAGTTTATCAAATTAATGAATCCAGAGATTTTGAGGCTCGATCCTGCTACCGATGAAAATGCATGAGATGACCAGCTTACTATAAATTGTAAAGAAGTACATTTAACTGAAAAACATATTTGCAATGAAAGTTTAAATATCAAAGAACTAGGGTGTGATAATTCAAGTTGTGGAGATACTATCATACTGTGTATCATTAATCGAGGGATGCACGCATTTTCAGAAGAGTTTTGTCCTGTGTGTGTGAGAGAGAGAGAGAGATAAATAGATACATAGACAGATATGCTTCATTATGACCATCACAATATTGGCCAACGTATAGTTACAGAGTCACTGGTAGCAAGAAACTTAAGCCTATAATTATAGGCAACTCAAACAAATAACAATTCACAAATCACAAATGAGAAGAACCTAGGAGCTAGGTGAGGGAGATCGTGAAAGAGAGGAACCACTACCAAGAGAAACAAAATTTCACAATCAAACAATTTCAAAGCCTGCGATCCTACACATGGAAAAGGTACTTAGGGCAGAGAGAGAGCTAGAGACATTCACTTACATCTTATTATTGTTTGTGCAGATTATTGATTGCAAAGGTTTTCCACTGGAAGACCTAATTAGGAAGCAATTCTAACGGTGTCAGTAGAGTTATACAAATCCATTGATTTTCAAGTACATGTTCTTCTTCCCCGAGGACACCACTCCATTCTGGCATTCTGTAGATCTTGCTTTTCACCTCATCCAAATGTATGGCTTGGAGTTGACGGGACAAATTCGTACACCGGTACACTCCCACAGCATCAGATGCAACTCCAACGTTATATATTTCAGTTGTCCTTCGAAATGCTCGAATAATCAACAGAATGTCTCCTTCTACTTTGACGATATTTCTTATAATGCAAATTCTTGAATCTTGAAGAATGCAGCAGCTATCACGTAAGGACGTAGCTAGTGTAAATTTACCAACTTGTAATTTCTGGAACTGTTGACACGCGTTAGGGTGAATATATTCAGGAAGAGGTCCCTCAGCGTGCGATTTTGACGGACGAATGGCAACATTATTGTCGAGAAGTGGAGAAGTGTAGTCGTTCAGTTCGTACATTCTTTTGTAATATTGTTGTAGGCAAAGATGTGGTTTTCTAATTTGTTTGCGGAATTCTGGCATATTGTTTTCATAAGGAAATGCGCTGAATGATTCCAGAGGACCCAGTTGGCGTACATCTTGTACCACATGCAATAATCCATGCACATTGTACGAAAGAAATTGTTCTCCGTACAACTGTTCACACATGAGAACATATGATTCTAAGGCCTCCTGACAAAAATCATACATGTCTGGTATTGTGTCTTCAGATGATAGCAAGCGCATGACAGAATGCAGTATCATGAAATGATCATAGTAATCATCAAGAAATACATTTTTGAAAACAGCTGGAGCAGTGTACAGTAGTATTTGTCTGAATTCCGTAGCTTTAAAATTATGGAATAGTGTTATTTCACTCGGACGCCGATTAAATTCAGAGGGACAGTAACTTCGTAGCAAAGTCATTCTGGCATCAAGAATATCTAATTTTCTACCATTTAGTCTGCGGAACCCGAACTTGCCACCGACTTGTGCGGATAATACTTTCTTCGCGTTGCCTATCCAAGTTAAGTGCATATTTTCAAATGGAACTTGTGAGACGAGTCCCATTATCGGAGCCAATGGACTTCTCCCTTTATGGTGGTCTTCGTCAATCAGATTTTCGTACTCGTCGTCTGTTCTCAGAGGATGCCTAACACCTGGAAAAACCATTGTCCCTCCGAACCCTGCCACAGTACTACGATGACCTTCAATCTTGCATTTTGAACATGCGTGTGCCGACGTGTGGCCATAGTGGTTCAAGACAAATGCTCTTGCAGGTGCGTCGGCAATAAAGCAGCGTACATGTAGTGGCAGTCGTTGATTCCTTATGGCAATTCCTCCTTCATTGCGAATTTGGATCATTTCTTGAACAAACTGTTCATAAAAATCAAAAGCATTCGTTGGTTTATGCGTGCCTTTGAATATTCCAGCAATTATAGGTCTTTTATCTGCAATATTACAAATTCTATACTGATGGGGCCAAAATTGGTCAGAGCCTTTGTTTGCTTTTCCACCATCAGTACTGAAATCTATCTCCACATGGTCTGGCAGCTGATCCTCAGGTAGACTTTTCAGTTTCTTTGTGAGTGTTTTCTTAAACCCAAGGTGAAGATATTGTCCACCTGCAATCTCTTGAACAAGTCTACTGGCGACAATAGTGGGAGTTTGTAACAAGGTTCGCGAGTCCTTAGGTAGAGAAACCAAGTTAAATGGAAATTCTCTCAAGGCTTTTAAAATAATGTTGCCTTGCGTGTGTTTAATATTAGCCGCTAGAAAAGCATTTTTTAGTGCTCTTCTTCTCAAATTTGCTTCATTTAGAGCTGCGTGAACACCTGCAATCTCTTCGTCTGAAGTGTCTGATTCATTGCTATCTTCATTCTCTTCTTCGACATTGTCCATAGGAATATCGTTCGGATTATCTTCATCGCTGTCTTCGTCGGCAAAACTTTCAGTTGCTGGGTCATCGTCCGAATCATTCTCCTGATCAGAGTGTAACGGTTCGTTATCAAGCGCATGCGCTTCGTTTTCCAACCCAAGATGAGGTAATGGTTGTACTTCATTGTGAGGTGCGTCTTCTACGTTCCCCAGAATTCGATCCACTTCGTTATCAGATCTTGCATCCTCTGAGCTTGAATCAGAATCACTGAGATCTTGCGTTTCGTCATGTCTTCCGTCACGAATCAAACGCAAACGTTTTTGCTTTTGACTCGCACTGAGGTCTTGAAATCTTTTATTTTTTCTATTCATTTTGCAGGTGACAGCTTGCGATGTCCTCATGAAAATAAATTCAAATTCATCTGTTAGATAAAATATTGAACTTTACATACACAAAGGAATAATGAAAATAATGATTATTGTCTGTCTGTTATTTTATTGATTGATTCATTCTGTCTGTGTATAAGATTAATAAGACAGGGATAATTACTTCTGTTGTAAATGGGAGGCAAATCATGTATTCCACATTTTGAGAAATTCTGATCCTAAGCCAAACACTGCCAAAGCTGTATGTTTCTCTCCGTTCGCTATATAAATTAGTAAAATTAAATCGTACCTAAAGGTCAAGTACATAATCAGTTTATTTGCAAAAAATTGGTACAAATAGTCTTTGTGCCAAAGATATTTCATAATTTTCCCCACACATCAAAAATGGATTTTAAACATTAGACGCAGCTTTGTATTATTGTTGTAGAACTACAAAAACTTTTTAACAGTATACATATACAGCGCTGGGGAATACATTATGTGAGTTTCTAATTTGGTGCCCTGCATATTATAATGAGTAATGAAATAAATCATCTCAATTATCATTTTTAAGGGGGTATATAGCGAATCAAAAATGGTGAGGGAAAATCATTAGTCGAGTTGACAATTGTAATGCCCCATTATACCTATAGGAATACATACAATAGAAATTCGTAGGAATTATTTTGAAAATACAATGGGGAAAGCATCAAAACCGCGAGGTTAGAAAAACTAGATTTATCAGTATGTATTATACTTACAGTATATGGTGTGTATACGTGGCTTGATGTAATAGTCGTACCTAAGTCGAACCTAAATCACGCTATAACAACACAATTTTATACTTTTGGAACCGGAATAACAGCTCGCGCGTACCGTTCACTCGCAGAAATCGCGCCAAACAATGCGACGCCAACTGAACTGAACCACCGTAAACGAACGCATCAGCGCAGAGAGTATGCGCAACTGCTTCAGTTGTTGGGGCGCGTAATTTGAAAGTCGTTTTCGAGTCTTAAACGTGAAAAATAGAAATCCTTGAAATTGGATCCTTCCAATTTCCGTAACAGTTGTACAAAATTGATGAGTATCTTTTTGTATAATTAAGTATTATAACAAGACGGAATATTTCTTGTTTTCTCAAGTTTTTAGTGATTCCATTTGGTCGCAAACACCTTTGTTTTATAACTTTTTGCAAATTCCAGTTTCAACATAATATTTTTTTCGTACCATGAAATTTTTAGTTTCGGCAAAATTATTAAAAAAAATTTCTTTCAATCATGATATTTTTCGTCATTTTATTTTTTCTCAATAGTTTGATTTATCCATGAAATTTTCAGAAATAATATATTTCTGAACAAAAAAATTTGAAATTTTTTGCTTAGAAATTTGGATTTAAAAAAAAAATCTGAATTTTTTTTTTCTCAAAAGAATGTTTCAATATGAAATTGTCCTATTTTCTTTTGTATTCTACATTTTATACATAGAAAAAAAACGGTTTCGGAAAGAACATTAAGATAACTGATAAATCATGAACCGAGCAAAAAAATTTCGAGGAAAGAAAAAATTTGAAAATTATCCAACAAAAAAGATATTGCAAAAAAAATTCTTATACATTTTCGACTCAGGCACCCATTTAGCCATGGTCTCCCCTATATATGCATGTTATATAATATCATTGAATAATTCATCATGAATTACATTGTTTTAAGATATTTCGTAATCAATCGTATATTCGTTCATTTCAAGAGTGGAATGTCTATTCCGTTTTATTCCGAATGAAAATCGCAGCGGAAAATTATGATTATATTGCGAAGAAATATAAGTTGCTATCATTATGACAGCACTCCGTGCGTCGCATAGTCGTGACATTACGTGACACACTCGTGACCGCGTAGTGCGAGACATTACGCACACACTAAGTGCCTGGCACACTGTGCCGGCGAAAAAGATGCATTTTCGCAGGCACGGCGTGCGAGGCACGTCGTGCGTGTAACGTTCCTGGCACGATTGTTATCTGGGATGCTACAATATCTAAGATACGTGCCTTTTTTATCCATGCGGTCAAACCTCCCATCGCCCTGGTCAAACCTCCCATACATGGGGAGATTTGACCACATTCACGCGCCTCGATCAAACAGGAAATAACTTTGTTTCTAATGGCGTAGAAATTATCAAATAATTCAGGTATATTCTGCATAGTATTCTCAAAGATAACGTACCATTGCGCATACCGATCATTCGAATATAGAGATGCACGAGACGAAGCTAGAAAAAGGTGGTCAAACCTCCCCAGTCTCCCCTGCGACTCGATCGGATCATCTATATAATCGAATGTAAAGATTCACGCCTGGCCGCAGCGCGCTTGTATTACTAGATATACGCACTTCCCCGACTGAAAGACGTCCTGGACAACGGAGATCACTGCAAACCTAAAATTGAGAGGACAAACGTGAGACAGGATTCGCACGGCCCATGGGAGGATGCTGGAGATAGTCTATAAGAGAAAGAACGGTAGAAGAGGAGTGAGTCAGGATAGGTATCGAAATGGAAAGCTCTTATCTGAATCAACAGGACATGTGCAGGTCAAATCCACCGAGGTCTAGGGCCTCTATCCAAACAGTTGTAGGGACCAGACCACCATCAAATGGCGACGGGAAAAATCTGAAATGCTGACTTCCAAGGATGGCTCAACCTGAACTCGTTGTTAATCTACACACAGTATACAACTTTCTCAAATGCAAAATGAAACCCAGAAAGTAAATGTGACCAAAGACATCAAGCAACAGCCAGATTCCACCAGGTATATCAAACGAAACGGACTGGATACTTGATATCGTGCGCGATCAACCGCCGTGAAGAATGCCGATCTATTCCTACTCGGCTTTGGTCCAAGACTTCAGGAAGTTTCATCTCCGTTTTGAATAACCTTCAAAGCCTCTACATTCGCTTTAGGTGAAAAACAGTGTTTTGTCCCATGACCTTTCTTTTTGCAGAATGAACAGATTTTGCGAGATCCTGTCTGAGAGCAGCTAGGTGCTCATTTCGGGCTTGACACCGCTTTTCAAATCGTGAGAAATACAATTTGGATGAATGTTCCTCCCCAAATCGAAGTCTTGATGCCACACAAATTCTTCCGTGATTCTCAGAGTCAGAGTCCGATAGAGAACCTAAGACATCCAAGGCTGGTCCTCTAAGAGATGCAGTCAACATCGCAGCTTTCTCGATGGAATTTCAATTATTTATGCGGGCTAAAAGCTGAATTTGACGTTCAAAACTAGCCCAAGAAGTGGAACCGTTGTAAGTGTTTGGCTTTATGATGTGTGAATTTCTCGCGCGCGATTCCACGCATCTCATTGTATCACGGTTCAACAAGTTCAAACTGAATGATAAGTCAACTGGCCCCGCGGTGTGAGCGTCCTGATTTACCGAGGAAAAGTTGTTAAACGACGCCCGATATATCTCGACGACTAAAGAGTTTAGACTTTCACGGTCTACTGTAATGCAATCGTCATTTGAGTTGATTGTGCAGTTAAGGAGTAGGTTTTGGTGATCGTTGGAGGCGCAAGCTTGCTAAGATGTGAGTGAAACATCTGACGTAACCACAACAGTAGGCGATGTCGTGGACACCGCTCTACTCGACTCTGACCGACTGAAAAGCGGAGGTGGTGGAATCTATTCGTTCCTCAATTAACACTGACCTGGGTACCACTTTGGGTACCTGCTGTTGTTGGATGACGGACGCACGGGGCGTCGGAATCGGGCGGCGTCGAGCCTCCTGGTTCCGAGCACCTTCCCTCCGAATCACCTCATCAAGCATTTGTTTCCAAACTCGTCGGCGGTCCTGCCGGATCAACCGAAGCATTTACTGGTGGTAATCCTTGATCGGTTGGAGAAGTTTTTGATCATTCTGTCGACGGCGTTCACGTTGACGTTCGTCTGCGCGCAGGCATCCTTTGCGAAGTCGTTGGAAGACTTGTACTAATAGCTGTTGTGGAGCTGGAGTAGGGACCGGTGTGGCTCGGGCTCGTCCCGAAATTCGCGGACACTTGGGCCCCGAAACAGGCAGAGAGCCGTTTACTTCTTCTTCAGACATTTCCGTCCCAATCCGCGTGCGCACCATAGTGATTGAAGCGTGTTCAAAAAGGCTCTTATGATTCGGATGACTGGCGTATGCCACAATTTCCCGGAAATCTCAAAATCCTCCTAAGCTCTCACGATTTCAGTACCGGAACGATCCCACTTCTGACACCAGTGTAACGTTTGGCCGTTACCACCAGGGTTCGTCGGTACGAAATGAGAGGGGGACAAGGGAAAATACAGAGAAATGTGGTTTAATGAAGCACGTCTATACAGTATCAGATCTTCTAAGAGACTGTTAGTCAAAAAGTAGAAGCTGGTTGTCGTACACGGAGAAAAGATTATATCAACCACTACCACAAAAATATAATAAATAGTCCCATACCGTATAGGAGGATTGACTTTTGTCGGAAATGTGATAATTATTGATATATACTGTATTAAAAGGATCCCTCAACGTCACATAATATACACAAAGTAATATGTTATAATGGCTATCAGAATGTATTAGACGGTATCATTGTCAATATAGTAGCGTTCTGAACCAGTGGTATAATATCCATTGCCATACTATTGTGTAACGTCAGTCAGTCGGTGTAAGAGTCAACAGCTACTAATATGATGCTGTTCCGCATCAGTCGCATAGTACCCATTGCCATACTATTGTGTAACGTCAGTCAGTCGGTGTAAGAGTCGACAGCTACTAATATGATGCTGTTCCGCATCATCCGCATAGTACCCATTAGCATACTATTTTGTAACGTCAGTTAGCCGCATGGTATTCATTGACATACTGTACAGTAGCTATAATTATACTCTTCCGATGTGACAGCAAGCCAAAATGAGGATTCTTGATATGTCAATATGTGCGAATGAAGACTAGTGCTATACAGGCTTATACATACTGTGAGTCAGTATAGTTGTCTCTGAAAGTATCCTCGTAGTGACTGTGATTACATCGTTACTCGTGTAATAGGTATTATGGAATTAGGTAAATACGACAAGCCGTGTGTTACGGGTTAATAAGGTTTTTTATTCACCATTGGATATAATATAATGGTTTCACAAACAATGGTTGGATTTACTTTATACAATATTCAGATAGGGATTTTACATCCATAATTTCGCAATGTAAGTATAACCGTCACTTAGGCGGTTTTTGCGGGAAAATATGCTATTTCTGAGGTCAGCGTACCTTAAACATGTCCAGGAGACCGAATCGGGATGGAGAATTTTGTACGACTGTGATTGCTCGTCAAAGTAACACCCTTGCAAATTTTTTGTAACAATCAAAACCTGGTCTTGAGTATGTAGCAAAATTAATTGTGCCTCGTAAAATGTCGGTCCTTCTTCACATGGTATCATTATTATTGTGTCTTTCGTCACTGTATTTCCCTGGAATTTCATCCAACCTACTATTTGAATAGGATTATCTAAATTGGCTGGTAAACATCCCGGTGATGGAACTTTGACGAGTAAATCGACGAACGTTGCGGTACTTATCACGCCATGTTTAATGGTAGAATCGGAACTAGATTGTGAGATAAAACGATGGTTCAACAATAATTGATGCCTAAATGCTATCGAGTGACATACATTAATACGGCTGATAGCAGATCGAGCTATCACTTTTCCTTCCCGGTGCTCACCCTCATACCTCATGGAAGAAATTTTCCATAGAACCCCTACTAATAGCATAACTTCCTTGTAATATATGATAAAATGATGCTTTGGCTTCATCGTACCGGGAAACAGTTTGACTTGAGATTCTAGGATGATAGTGATCAAACCATATAACCGATTGGCAGCTTCTACAGGAAGTACTTCACTAACAAGTATTTCTATAATACTTTTCAACAGCTTTACTTGGTGCCAGTGTTCGTTATCGACAGGTATTGAATGGCCTATTATCATACACAAATGTCTTACAAAACTCAGCATTTCAGCAGAGGACATGGCTAAGCGTTTACTTGTTTTCAGGTGATGAGGCCAGATTTCTGCTGGTTTGTTTCTAGTGCCGTAGTTGAATGCTCGAGTTCTAGTATTCAGTTCTTCCAGCGTGAAATATTTTTTCACATATATAAAGCAAAATAATATCAATGCCAGATCACCTGGTAAAATTCTCTCCAAGAAATCGTGCATGATATCGATACACAGATTTATCGTGGCATGAAATCCAAGATTCTTATGGAAAACGCATTCTTCTTTGATACCGCTTTGCGATACGTCTTGTAAGTCAAGAAGTCTCGTGTAGTTTTCAACGTTGCGAGGGTTACATTGGGTATCACGAAATTTTTTTTCGATATCTTTACGATGAGTCAAACAAAATCTACAGAACATATTAGCATTGAATGACTTACTGAACCCAAGCATTGAGTGCATACCTAACGAGGGGAGGCTCAGATAGGTTCATCGAGTTAGGGGTACGGACTTCGCGTGGTTATAGTGTGGACAGGTACTAAGAAAAACCCACAAGAGACAGCCGCCAACTCGGTCCGGTTGCCGAGAAATCGCGGGTTGAAAATTTCGAACTAATTTTTTTTATTTTTTTTTTCTTCAAATTTCCAATTTAATATTACTTCTAATTCTTTGAGTATTATTCTAATTAAAAAATTACCAATTTTTGTATTATTATCGAATACGTGAGCCACAATTTTACGATTTACTTTCGTTTTTCCTTGAATGGAGTGACGTGTAGGAAGTGTTTCAATGGATAGTTATTATTTGAAGTAAAATGGCCAAGTAATAATTACAATAATTGTCTTTTATTTATTACAAAAAATAGAGACATCCAAGCCGTGTTACTTTGGTCTTCATGGTTCACGTATACACTCTCTTGGGTGATATTCGTTATAGAAACAATTGAAACATTTGATGTCTCGACACCACGAACATTGGATAAATGCCAATTCATTCTCGTCGCAGTCACATTTTTTGTTTCTCAACTCTGCCGGAAAAGCCACTGCGTTGACGTTGTTGAAAAATTCTTTTTCCGCTGGGTCCAGTTTCGCAGCACGCCAGGCATATCTGTAATAAAATTGCAGTTGTAGTATATCGTATGCAAGTTCACCAAAAATGGATCAAACGGGCTGTGAGTATAGGATAAGCAGCAAGCGCGCTTTGTCACATAAGGGCGAGAAGGTGACAGAGATTGCTGTGGGACAA
>JAFFZH010006232.1:8736-21532 GCA_018420115.1 Euura saliciscinereae
AAGTCAGTTCAAGTCAGCAAGTCAATTGAAGTCAGCGAGTCAATTGACGTCAGTAAGTCAATTGACGTCAGTAAGTCAATTGAAGTCAGCCGAAGTGACTTGAAGTCAGCGAGTCAATTGAAGTCACTTGAAGTCAGCGAGTCAATTGAAGCCAATTGAAGTCAGCTGAAGTCACATGAAGACAATATGAATAACATACATGGCTAATTCGTTTCTGTATGCAAAAATGACATTATAAATATATATCATTCAGTAACTAGCCAACCTAGTAACTAGATCAACGAGTCGTTAGTAATGCACCCTGTATGATACACGAAGAACACAGGATATGTTTTTTGTGTGGTATAATTACTACCCAACAAATTTAATTACGAATGGCGGTAATGTGTATAACATATCAACTTTTTGTTTCATCACCACTGATTTCTTCGACAGTAGGTGTATGGGGCTGGTCACCGGATGCGTGATGCTTTTCCTCGTATCCTTCCATTGGTGCCGTTTTGTATTCAACCATTTTCAGTTTTCCATACGGGTCATAATACCCGTAGTGACCCTTCACAGATCCGTCACGAAGACGCTCTTCCAAACGGAAGTGTCGATTCGTTCTGAAAGTACGTAGATGACCCCAATTAAAAACGCTAAACGCTACGGCGATGGGGTTTTTGAGGTGAAAAAAAAAATGGAAAAAATATTATTTTGAACATCAAAATGACAGCTTTGATTTGAAAGAAAGAGGAACATCCTAGCTCAAAAATTGTGGTCACGTAGTGTTCACTTTTTTCGATGGACGAATTGAGAAAAAAATTTACGTCAAGATCGGCGTCGGTGACCTTCACCGATTAGGTGAAATGACATGGGAACCCCCCATATACCTATACTCTTTGGATGATCATTCACATGTTTTGAATTCTGATTCATACAAAAAGTACTGTCCTGATCATCGGAGGTCTTTCACCTCACATGCTGTTGAAAGATTTCACCTCATTAGATATCGGAGGTCATAGTACAGCGTAAAGACCAATTATTCGATGTTCGTATGTATGAATCGTCAGTTCACGAGACATCAGGCCAGAGTCTTTCGCAACCCGGCTCTTTAAAGTTTAACAGTAACAAGCGGCTACTAGTATGTGTGCCTGATAGATAGTGCGAGATAGATAGTGTATTATTTATTGTTCATGGAAATATTGCAGAAAAAAACAAAAGTAGATAATGAAAACAGGGCAAGAATATAGCGAAAATATTGTAGAAAAACCGATCAGGTCGAGTCCATCAGGGATGAAGGAAGATGAATTAAATCCAATTAATTTTCCTTCATCCTTTGACTCGACCTGATCGATTTTTCTACGGTTGTCAAGATGTCGAGTGATAGATTCTTTCTCAGTCCTTTCAAGTGACATGACTTCATGTGACTGGCGATCTTACATCGCACCGTGTAACTTCAGTTTCTTATGTCTCGAGCTTGAAGTATCATATACAGGGTGGATTCCTGACGATGATACAGTCTGAAGTTGGCTAGAATCGAGAGATGAGCTTTCATCACGCTTTCAGACAGTTCGATTGGTCGAGAACGGTCCGAAAGTTCATTCCTCGATTCTAGCCAGCTTCAGACTGTATCATCGTTATAGGAATTCACCCTGTATCACCTCGAGTCGCCTGAAGTTGCAGCAAAAGCCAATCATTGACGACCCTCAAAATAATTCAAGTTCTTCGAAAATACCATTTGCTATGTATTTTTTCACACTGAAATTACTTCAAGGTTTAGATCGTAGCACGCTTACCCACTGCCGGTGTCGAAGCCGAAGATGTAGGTCTGTGGTCCCTCGTGACCGTGTATTTGAAATTGTACCCGTTCTCCGTTCGGCGATAATAGCGAAGGATTTTGCGTCGTGTTTTCTTTGGACGGTCTGGTACGTCCTGGTGGTTTTTCTACCTTTGCATCAGAACTCTGAGAATGTGAAATTGAAGATCGATAACAAAAAGAAAACTGGAGTCAAAAGTGAACGATCCAATCCTATTACCTCGGCACCTTCTTCCGGATCGTGTTCCCTGTCGTAATTCGGCCTATGATTTCTCAACCGCTTATCATTCTCCGGGTTCACTATTTTTGATTTCTTCAGCTTCACGTTTCTGTGATTCTTCAATCTCGCCTTATTCCCAACTTCTGTGTCTTGCACCGGTCTTTTCGATTTCCATTTGTTCTTCACCCAAAACTCTTTCTCTTCGAACTTCAGTCTCGGGGGCTGCATGTAAGGGGATGGAATCTTCGGGTATGAATAACTAGGCACGGCCCTGGTCTCCGCCACGTTCAAATATTGAGCTCCCACCGAAAAATCTTCATCAGTGAATTTGTGATTTCGCGGAAGACCCAACGGCTGCAGTCCCGCCTTCGACTGTGCAGCATAGCTCAAGTACTTTCCCATCACGACCACAGGTCCCATCTTCGAAGGCGTGGTACCAAAATTGTCATTTTTCATCTTGAAAACCGGTTTGAATCTTCTCGTCGATTTCCTCGTCGGTATCGAGGCTCTGTTAGTCTCAATTTCAAACCGATGATCACTTCCATCTCCGGAAGGGTGCCGCAAGTCCGTTGGTAGGTAGTAAAACGTGTAACGCTGTCTATTCCCCGACTTTTCGCTTTCAGGCGACATTTTGAGCCACGGAAAGCCGTTTTTAATCTCTTCCAAACTCAGCATTGGCACGTTTCCGTACTGAGTAAACGCCACACGAGATTTAACCTGCAGTGGGAATCGGGGAGGAAATGGCTCTTCGTACTTCAACGTGACTGCTCGAACCCGTGGCCTGATGACGAGGATCATGAACACGCCGAAGTTCAGCTTGAACAGACAAGAGAAAGATTCATCATTCATAAGAATTACGATTTATTCAACTGTTTTTACCCCCCCGTTAATTAATTGATCATCGGAGTGAGCTCACTTTCTCAGCTGTCAAGGAAATCTTTTTTCATTCCTAATTACCCTCAACGGTCGGATAACTCGTTGATTACAAGAAAAAATTCGTTGTGTCAAAAGTGTAAAACGATTAAATAAGTGTCAAATTGCACGGTGAAACTTTGCCTCCAAGTTTATATTTCCGCATAGAGTCTGAAAAATTCGGAGTCTCATGTATAACTGATCTGATATCGGATATCACAAAATTAGTGCGAGTGAAGAATATACAGGGTGGCACATTTCATGTGTCGAGAATGGGAGGGGCTTAGTTTTCACGGAGCCAAGTCCCTCCCCATTCTCGACCCATCAGATGGGCCACCTTGTATATATTGACTCTGATGGACTAGGAACGTTTTCTGGAGTCTTAAACTCGTTCCACTGGCTCATCTATCAAATTTAGAGAAAAAAAGTGAGATTGTTTTTCACGCAGCTTTTTTCTCTCTACAAGTTTTGTCTGAAACTTTTCTTCGATTTCGTTGTCATTAGCGCGTTATTGCGATTTTAATTCTCAAAACAAAGCAATTATCCGTGATGAAGTCGTGGTATCGTCTATCGTTCGACTGTTCAGAGGACATTCGTGAACTATTCTTCAGCGCATAGTCAACTATTCGTTCGACATGAGGCAGTCAAGACGTTTTTCAAACCTTGACAGCAGTCAAGACGTTTTTTTTAAACCGCAGCCAATTTTTAGTCTTTCGGAATAATATCTGAAGTGGACGCAGGATAACAAGTGAACATTATATACGTGTTTTTTTACATCCTGCAAGTGCCTACACGTGCTGCTCGCATACTGGCCTTTTTTGTCGCTTTCACATTTGGTTACGGTCTACCGTTTTCCACTGTAATAATCTGCAGCTATCGTGAGGCATATCCGCTATATTTGGAGATCAGAATTCAGTTGAATGTCGTTGATTGCGTTGCGAAATGGTAAAAAAAACGGGTCAAGGCACAATAAGTTGTGTAATGATCTCCTATAAACCGATCACGATTTTGATTAAATTGTATTCCAAAGTCTAATGTCGCGTAATTGGTAGAAAGTTGAATATGCATTCCCACTGTCCGGTAAACCGAAACGAATCGGAAAAACGAGATTCAGAACAATTGATTACGCTATCTTTCCAATCCCGATCTCTTTGGGATTTGATTTGATTTCTATTTGTGAACATGTCGAATGTTTCACATTTGCATTTCTCTTTCTGTTTCATTCGCAAGTCATTCAAATTCGAGTCAATGCGGATAATCCAGATCTTTCACATATCCTGGGGTTCAATTGACCCTCGAATTGACCTCTGATTTTTTTTCGTTTGTCATCTGATGACCAGTGTTGTAAAAGGTACTTCATTTTTAGTACCTAGGTACAGGTACAGGTACTTGCAGGAAAAAGTACCTAGGTACAGGTACAGGTACTTTTTGCGAAATGTACCTAGGTACAGGTACAGGTACTCAAGATGTACCTATATTTAGGTACTTAGGTACTTTTTTATGGGAAGTACGAGAGCAATCTGAAAAATATGGACAAAATTATAGACCAGACAAACAGGTTATTTCATATTAAGGGGAGGTTACCGTTCACAGGGATGAAAAATGCACAAATTACGGACATTATTTGTTAACATGAAATGAACACTTTTGGAGGTCGAGTTTCACCTATTTCATTCATTCATTAGAGAAGAAGAAATTCCAATTTTGTGCATAAGAAAAAATATAAAGAGGCAGCTCCAGCTGCTCTCAACTACACTGTGGGTTCCGATTCACGCGGGGCGCCCCACAGCTTCACCAGATGAATAGATTGACACGTATCTGTACTCATTTTGAAGCAAATTAAATTTGCGAGGCCATAACGCAGCATTTTTTTTGCGAAAAATTGATTTAAAAATATGTTTTTCGGCCGTTGAAGCAATGGAAATAGAAAATGAAACAATTGTTTTTTGATCAAAACGGCTGCCATTTTGTTATACGGGGGTTTGTCAAAAACTGAAAAACGATGAGGCCCCGAAAATTTAGTATAGTTTGTTGGGTTTCAACCCCCTTTGTTAAAAAAAAAAACTGAATTCCAATAGGTGGTGCTGGGCGCATGAAATTAGTCACCGTCATTGCTGGCGCTCCGAAAATGGACGAACATTTTCACAGTGTTTTCACATGAGTAAAGTACCTTGAATTGTACCTAAAAAATAGGTACAGGTACTCCTAAAAAGTAACTAGGTACAGGTACAAGGTACTTATCTGGAAAAGTACCTAGGTACAGGTATAGGTACTGAAATTTGTACCTAGGTACAAAAAAAAGGTACTTGTACCTAGGTACTTTACAACACTGCTGATGACGCAGAAAATATTCTTATTCTCAATATTTTGATATCAAACGAATTCAAATATTTATTTCTAATGAGATTTCGTTATCACAATGAGAATTGTATTACGCCATTGCTGGAATGACATAATCAAAGGTCCTTCAGAATCCAGACGGTTCACCTGATGTGAGAGAATTACCAATGGGAAACATTGGTCACGTCTGATCATGTTAGTCCTAGACTCTGGACCACTATATAACTGGGATACAGACGAAAAATCATATGAAGGGGGTCTGGGATTATTATACATGACAATTTTTTCCTGAAAAGGTTCTTGTCGTACATGTATTAGAGGCGGGTCCGTGAGGCAATGCAACATGTTCAACAAGCAGTAGCAGAGGACCCACTCTGACTCTCATTGACCAGCTTAATTGGATACCAGTCAGATGATTGTAAAATCCTGAGAGCCGATTGATCATGAAATGAAAATTGTAATGATCAAAAAATGAGGAATGGAAAGGTCTCGAATTTCTATTGTGAAATCCTGGATGAAAAGCACTCTAATTAAATTGCGGTTATATAGAGCAATTTCATCATTTTCTTTGTAAAAACAATATTGTTCGGTGCTTTGTTCAAAATAATTTTCCGAAGAGCAAATACACCTTGAGAAATAGTTAATAATGGTAACCGGGAAAATAATTGTTTGGAATTTGTGTTTTCACTTGCTCAAGAATTAGAATAAATGTGAGAATTTGAACGAATTTTTCAATTTAGTTGATATGCGTGCGGTAATGTAAAAGAAACGTGTGATAATGACTATATTACCGCACGCTTTCACACATTACTGCACGGTCCCTGGTTCCGCGCACCCCAACTGGCACGGAAGTCGATCCTCCCATTACAGAATTGACAAAAAAAATTGCTGTTATTTTCAACAATTCGAAAATTACGTTCAATGGCTTGTAACTCGAGGGGGAAAAATCTTGGAGCAAAAGTTAAGAACGGAATTTGAAGGGAAAATTCAAATCTTGAAATCGTACATTTTGGAAATTTGAGGCAAAAAAATTCTCCCGTCCTATAAAGCCGTCGAAACGAACGACTCATATACTATAGATCGATTGTGGTTCTTCTTCTTCTTCCATCAAATGGATTCAACCGCTCTTAATTCGCCAATTGCAGTAGACCAAAAAAAATTGTCGATGGTTGGCTTCTGTACTGATTGAACCATTGACATTAGTTACGCGCAGAGCAACTTCTTGACTCCACTTATCTGGACGACACAGAGCATCCTACGGCCCATTTCGATATGTTATTTTTGGAATTACTTGTAAATTTATGCAAATTCACTAAAATTTGCTAAAAATCTCTTTTTTTTTTCACTCAATAAATTGTTAGGTGAATTTATTTGTTTTTAATTTCACAGTGTACGTTCATTTTGCAAGTGAATCCTAGAAAGAATGTTTTCACTCGTCAACATAAAATTACATAAACGTTTCATTGAGACAGAATTTTCCAATTTTGGTGAAACTAAAAGTTCACCAGAGGGACAAGAATTTAGTATACGATTATTTTCCGGATTCGTTATTCAAAATGTGGGTATAAAAACTGTTAAAATTGAAGCAGACGTTACGAATTTCTTTCAAAACTTAGAACTTGGATGTTTGACGAGTTGTCAATGCAACTTGTTTTGGATTGAACTGATTTATAAGAAGAAAAACACATCGAAAAATTACTCAACTTTTTCCTGCTTCTCAATAAAATTTTATACATTGCTGAACTTCTACTATAAATCGCACATTGAGGAAGAAAAAATCGTTCAACTGACTGAAAAGATCGTTTAGCTAGCCCGTTTAAGAAACCAGCAAATGTTTGTTTGATTCAAATAGACCAAATTCATGCGGTTGATTGGATCAGCCAAACTTTTTCTCAAACCACCAGATATTGTAATTGCCATAGTTAAAGACCTGTTTCCCCGCCCGTAACGACTTCGTTTCGCTAGAGAGTTCTCAAGAGGCCTAAAAAACCTGACAGCTATCTGTGCAAAATATTTGCATATTGTCTTACATTATTTCCAATCTTGCGTCAATCTGCTCTTATTGTTAGATGGCGAAGAGTCGCAGCTATAATATGTGACGATTCAGTGTTCAGCTCTGTAGAAAAACTTGCCACCGTTTTTTCTCAAATTTTTGTGACTAGGAAGAAGAACCAAAATCATCTAGTTTCAACCCCCTACCCCTTTCGACAGTATTTTCGCTCTTCCAATTCTTTTCTCTCCTATTGAAAGCTAGTCAAAAAGGAGAAAATAGCAAAGTTTCATTACCGTTGTGGCTAATGATTCAGTGTAGATTCGCACCTATTCTAGATGATATTTCGATTTTCTGGATAATTTTCGAGTATGTAAGAAAATCAATCTATTACTTACGAGGCTTTTAGTCGGCATCATAGCTGTGCAGGCCCACCGAGAAATTCACTGACACTGATCCTGAGAAATTTAGATTCGACGTCTTACCGATCAAGCGCTCTCTCTTTCAATAGAACCGATCCCCTACTTTCCGGTACCAAAGTGCACTATCGTATTCTTATTCTTATTCACGGATGTTTTCACTTCCAACTAAATCGTACCGTTAGGTACGATATGCCACTCCGACTCACTTACCTGATCCCTGTTTATTCATTGTAGTACGATGAAGATTAAAAAAAAGGTACTTCGTGACTACACCATCGACGCGTAAAAGAGATGGAAGCAACCGCAGATTCTCACGTCGTCTTCTATCGACCATTCTACCAAATCCTGTACGAAAATCCGGCCTCAGAATTTTTTATGTTTTTTTTCAATGATGTTTTCACATTATTCAGGTGCAAAAAAAAGATTTTGCCGACTCCGGTTAATTAGAGGGGTTTTCGTAATTATCAGATTTTCCTTCGAAATTTTCGAATCTAATTAAACGGTTCAAAGAATGCCTTGAATAAAACAAGCGTCACGAGTGACAAAAAACCGACTTCAAAACCAAACTACTCAACCGATTTTGATGAAATTTATATGGGACCAATCTGAAAGTATACCCTTTCGAATAAAAAAAGAATTTTCCAAATCGGTTTATAGATAACGGAGTTCTGATGTAACAACAATAAAAAAAAAAAAAAAAAAAGTACAACCGAATTGAGAACCTCCTTTTTTTTAAGTCGGTTAATTAAAAATACCGTTTTCGGTCGGAATTTTTCGAAAATGATGATCATTTTTGTCATTTTGAACGAGCAAAATTAGAAAAATAAAACCAGATGACAATTCAATCATGTTATCATCGTTTTTTGGAAATGAGATTGTTTTTGGTGCTTCTGGTCGTTTATACCTCCAAGTCAGAGTTACGGTTTGAATAAAATGTACGTCAACATCGAATTGCACGAATAATTAGAAAAAAAAAAAAAAATTCGGAGGCCGGATTTGCGTACAGGATTTCCTAATGTTTTTCGTTGTGCAGTATAGAGTAATTATAACAGACGAACAAAGCAGTACGATGATGAATATAATGAAGCATTTGACGAGCAGCTGGTGAATCGAATGCGGATGTTATTCAAAAATCCGGATCATCCATGAATCAAATTTTCATAATTTCTGTATTCTTCTCGTCAAAGTGAAACAGAAGAGAAAAGGAGATTCACCGAGTTAAATGGACCATATCTCCGTCCGCCCAGCCTTGTACCTTTGAACAATACTCCGTGCACTCGAATTGTCACTCCATTCAATGCTGTGTGTATGTAGTCCCCTACATTTACCTCGTCGACTCTTCGCGCCTCGTTTTCCATAAAAACATCCACCAGCGAATCATCCTCGAGCATATTCACGCTGCGGTCCAAACTGACCGGTTCTAATCTATCAAGGATGCGTTTCACCCAATTCTTGGCTTGCTGCAGTCTGCTTGCCCTGTGCTTGCACGGATCGACGGTCAGTATTCGCACAAATTCAGTACATTTTTCGAGATATCCAACTCAGCTCAATCATCGCAGCGTTTAGAATCGACGATATCTGCAGTATTCATGATCAGTACTGGCGAAGAATTGCCTCACAATGTCCCCTACGTTCAGTAAAGTCACACAAAGTCTCTCAAAGTACCGTAGAGTCTTTGAACATGATGGCCACTGGTCAGGGAAATCCGGGAAGTCAGGGAAAAGTCGGCGATTTTTTGTCGACTCTTCATGGTGGTCACCATGTTCAAAGTCCCTTGAAGTCTTCTGGAGTCTGAAGTCTTTGCCAGAAGACTTCAAGGGACTTTGAACATGGTGACCACTATGAACAGTGGACAAAAAATCGCTGACTTTTCCCTGACTTCCCGGATTTCCCTGGGCAGTGGCCATCACGTTCATGATTTGTGTTTTTTTGTTTTTGTTTTTAGGCCTTGAAGTGTCGAACTGAGGAGCATCAGTCGAATGATCAATTCCAACAAGTCATACGACAATGTAGAGATCGCTTACTTCAAAACGACAGAAGAATGACCAATGAAAATTCAGCCTCAGACGATGACTCTGATGGTAACGACAGCTACGACGATGATGACTCGTCGGATTCTGACGAAAGAGATTCTGATAAAAAATCGAGCAACGGACGCACGGGAAGCACTAACACTACTATGACGAAGAACTCACGATCCAACAACAAGTAATCGCATTATGACCTATATTTTATCATATTTTCGATGGACGGCGCATAGTAGTCGCCAATTGCCTTCGAGGCTGATCTCTTTCTTCCGGTTCGCAGTGGAGATGGGAGAAGCAATTCGCGGAGGTATGACCTGCAGACTTCGAGCTCCCGTCCGTACCCCTACAACTACAACATGATGAGCAACTCTAGTTCCTCAAGAACCGACCTCGACAACGAGAGATTCTCGCGAAACATGACTTCGCGAAATGGTGGATCCAACTCCAACTCCAATGGGAACAACGATATGCGATCCAATCAACCTGATCAGGCCGTATGATTTCCTATGTATTGCAAGAAAAGATTTAGCATGTACCAAGATTCGACAGAATTCGAGGTTTTCTTGCATATTGGTAGGATTCCTCATTTGTTCCAAGCAAAATCAGACAACTTTTGCCATGAGAAGAGTTTATTTCGTAATTTGACATTGAGGTATCAGGATAAAAAGCTTGAAAAAATTCAGAAAGCCTTTGATATATGACTGATTTGAAAATATGTTTTGGGTTGATTTTAACTACTATTGGGACGTAAAATTGGGAGACTTGGCTTGGACTTACTTTGTCTCAGTGCAAAAACATGGTAGAGCCTTAGGACCTGAAGCATATTTGTGGAGTTCGTTCGAAATGAGGAATTCCACGTCCGAATGCTTTACCATTTTTGTTTGCTGAGATACAAAACGTCAAAGCCAGGTGTCCCAATGATAGATGATTCGGCGTGGAATATCCCATACACCGTGTTTCTTTTTGGACACAATCGATAATGGACTCATTCTACATCTTATGATGCACATGAACTAATTTGGAATTGAAGTTGAATCGTACACTTTTTTCAGTGCGTAGTTCATTGCTTCTTTGACGAATTGAACCTGGTGAGTTTCTGATTCTGCAATCTAAACACCGACGGATCCTGAGGAAAAGCTAGCTGCGTACGTCTGTATCCTCAGGACCCGTCGACGATCCAATATAAACGTTACTTGACATTATAAATTTTCCGGACTCAGGTCGATGGAAACGGATTCCCCGAAAAATCAGCGGTTGCAAAAATAATGACACAAAACATCCGGGATCGAGAGCTGCAGAATTTCATCGAGGAAGCTGTAATGGGCTGCTTCTACATGATGAACGCGGTCAGAAACAAAGAACGGTGCAAATTCTCCCAAAATCTTCTAAATTGTCTAGCCAGCAGAGGCCGAGAGGTGAGTCGCGTTGCGGCATATCATCGTAGCTGAAATTTACTTCCTATACTGATACCTAAAATTCTTTTCTCTTGTAGAAATGTGAAGATTGGGACTATCAGCAATAGAAAAATGTCGTATAACGTACACGTAGTAACGTAGTGTTATAAACATATGTATATCACGCTTGGAATAAACTGTGACATAGCTCGGAGTAAATTCCTACGTGTAGATTAAAAAAAAGTTGGAATCCTAATCCTCTTGTTTGAAAAATATAATTTCAGCGTTATAATGTAATGTTAATGTACAATATTATATACACACACCCCAACCAACTGACGGTGAAAATAAATCATTTATTATCAATAAAAACGAAGAAAACTTAAAGCACTTGAAGTCAAATCGTTTCAACTATCTTAACAAATAGACTTGACATCAGAGGCAATAATTTAATTCACCAGTTAGGCTACTGCGCGATATCGACTTGAAAAAAAAAGTAATCATATTCAACAGACGAATATTATACCAGCCGAAGTATGTTGATGAGGTTTTTACTACGTGAAAAATAGAAATATATAATCATCCTTCCGATTAGCAAAGCGTGACGGTATTTTGAACGATAAGCTTAGGAGAATAACTGTTTTCTAATCTCTTCCGATCTCTTTCAGCCAGCGTTAACAATTATTAACTAGGTCATAACTCTATCCCTCCTGTTACTTCCGTTTCTTCAACTCCTCAAACCTCTTGGTCAAATCGTCAAAATCTATGTCGTCGCTGGTGGATCCTGGGGGCGGGTCGTTCTCCGTCGGGACAGCGGGCAGGTCCGGCAGGTTAAAATCGTTCATCTTAGATCTCGGCTGAGGCTTGGGCTTCTGATCGGACTGAAAACAGGCAATCAATATCATCTCCGCTGCGTCAGACTCGCATTTCGTCGTTCTTACTCACCTGCTTGTTCAAATCTGGCGGAAACGAGTACGGAGGAGGCAGGTCTTCGTTCTACACAAACAATTCATCAAGATTAGAACTATTTTCGAGCCATTCAGAGCCATTTTGCTTACGGTTTGTCTATTCTCGTTGCTGTTGTCCAAGGGGATGTTGTACGAAAAGGCGGCTGGATTGAACGGGGTATTCATCTCCTTCTCCTTCCCGGTCGGAGGTCCGGGCTGGTGGAAGCCTGCCGGTATGTTGCCTTGGTCATTCAGCTAGAAAAAGCGCATCGAGACATGAACGACGTGGATTGATAATGATAATGACATCGCGTGTCTAATGACATAAGGTCGTAAGCGGCAATATACGACTTTTTGCTTTTCGTAACAGCAAAAGGTCGTATATTTTTTTAAAAATCGTATTTAGACTAAGGACCCGAAGATTCGTTCGTAAAAGTTGAAATTTAATACTAGGTCAATTAAAAGCAGAAGGTCGTATGTACTGGTGGATACGACCTTTCAGTACTAACTTCGCGGAAAAAAAATGGTTTCCATTAATTGCAGAAGGTCGTATCCGCCAAATAAACGAACAAAAATGGCGGATACGACCTTCTGCTTTTATCTGCGAATATTTCTTGTCGAATTTTTCGGAACGGTCGTTTTTTTAATTGATCTTCACGTTTCAGGTGTTTTTGAGACTTTTTGAAAAATCATGAAAAATAACTTTAAAAAAAATGGCGGATACGACCTTCTGGTTTTAACAACGA
>JAFFZH010006259.1:4953-18310 GCA_018420115.1 Euura saliciscinereae
GTGTAAATCATATCGAGGTCACGTGACTTTCATTTCACCTTAAATCTGTCAAAAGTTCTAGGGTATGTTGGGGCTGCCTAGGCAAGCATTTTCAGGTAAGACAACCATGGTCAGAAACTCATCCTGAAGGCTGTGGAGGGCTTTGAAGGATTTGGTACCTCACTCTTGATCGTAGTGTATTGAATCAAATGTAATCACTTTCAACCCAACGTTTCAACGCTTGTAGATCCTACACGAGAACTTTGTAATGTTGTCTACGGCTAAACGTAACGCTAAGTCAAACGTGATCACATCTGATTCAATACACAGCTACGAACAAGCGCACGGTACCAAATCCTTCAATGCCCCCGACCATATGTAGTTGTCTTACCTGAAAATGCTTGCCTAGGCAGCCCCAACATACCCTTGAAGTCTTGACAGAGTTGAAGGAAACACCCTGTATATTGGAATCGACCTACTTGGAGTAGTTTAAAATTCGTCCACCAGATGTCATATTGACCAACTCAGTTTCCCAATATGTATAACGAGCCCATAGCGTATCTATCTACACAAGCACAGCGGGTGAGCCTGTGTTGTCTAGTCACATCTACGAAGTGCCTTGGCATCTGCTCGCATACTTGTGTAGTTGTGTCGTGCTTGTATTCACGTATGGGCCCTATAATAACTTATAGAAAATCCCGCTAATCCTCCCCGCGTTATATCGCGGTGGTCTGAGGTGGCGGCGGTGGAGTGAGCGGTGACCAATTAGCCTGATGTTCGGTCCCCGCGACGTCCTGTTGTCTCTGTTGCTGTTGATGATGATGTTGTCTATGATGTAGCTCAACCGCGTTAGCGAACCTGCGTCCATTGTCGTTCGTAGCATCATCCTCCACGCTGCTCTGCTGCTCGTATCCGACATTGTTGTGAATGTCCTTCGGCGCCTCGTACTGATCAGCGACCGAATTCGGCGACGGTATACTTTGGGGATGCTGAAGGTGCAGCTGTACGTGATGATGCTGATGGGGCTGTATCGCCTGACCCGGATGATGGTATTCCCCGTGGTTGTACTGGTCGTGTGGCGAGCTCTCGGCCTCGGGTCCCGTCTCGTTCGCGGCGTGCAGAGGCTGATGCAGAGTCGGTGTGGCGGCGGGTGGATAGGGTGAAATTTGGTGATGAAGATGAAGGTTGAGGTTCAGATACGGCTGTTGCATCTGGTCGCTTGGTGACGCCGAGGGATGGAGCCAACCCGTTGGTTCGCCGCAGTGCGTGTGGCCGTGTGTCGGCGTCGTGCACGGTGCTGGGGGAACGTAGAGCGTGCACGAAGTCGTTGTTGTCGTTGTTGCAGGCCCGGAATGCGCGTAGGGCGAAGAAGCTGACGATGAAGGCGACGGGGAGGCTGGAGGCCAGTCCTGTAGGGAGCCGGCTGGAAGGGCTTCGGGACTTCGCGGAGCCCAACCGACGTACGTTGTCGAATGAAGGAGAGCCGGGCCGTAGGGGTCGACGTGTTGATCTGTCGATGTTATGGGTCATTTTTGTCAAAGAATAACAACGACAGAATAGATCTACTGAATGATGAAAGCACGATTGTGGAAATTCTAGGGTCAGCACCCACGCAGCAGAAACCTTGGACATCTTAATGTCTTATGGATATCTCTTGTACACTGTGTGCAGCTGTGTGGGCTGAGTTTTCATGTAGTCAATTCCGGGCACCACACCCAGATAACCGGATCAGAACCATGTAGTATTCTGGTGCTATTCTAATGCCGATGGACTACTATGGCATTCATGCCAGATCTTGGATTCTAACAATTGCGTTAAGCCAAGCCGAGGGTAACATCAATTTCGGAACAGTATGATGACTTGCTTGCATCAGCTTGGAATAGCAGCACTAGAGTATAATCTACTCGCTCATTGATGCTATATTTTATGGCCATTCCAAGTTGATGCGAGTAGGTATGCCGTCATTCTGTTTCGTTGTGATGTTACACCGTCTGGGACCAGGGATGCGGTTATTGTACATACACGGTGAATTCCTAACGATGGTACAGTCTGAAGTTGACCAGAATCGATAAATGACAGACAGTTGGATTGTTTCAGAACTGTCTGAAAGCTTGTTTTCCGATTCCAGCCAACTTAAGACTGTGTCTGACTGTATAGCAAGGTCATACGTGAATGTTATGATATTGTATCGATATTGACTGTTAGGTGTTCGAATCGGTATAACATTAATAGCACAATTGTTATCTGGGTGCAGTGAGATCCACCACTGATATCTTGGATGACGATCTTGAAAATTAGGAAAGAAGAAGAAGAAAACTGGTTCTCTTACCGTCTTGGATGTATTTACTTCTTAGTGTGTAGGGACCAGGTCTGCAGGCGTTTTTATGACTGACTGAAATTGACGTGGGCAGACTAGACGGACCCTGAGGTTGACTTTGGGCCACTGCAAGGGATGCTGGGTTGTATTCGTAGCCCATACTAGATTGGGGCAGGAACCATGGACCAGTGTCTTAAAAAAGAATAAAGACACCTCATAGACACGTATAACTAAAGATCGACAAAAAATTAAGAAACGTATCACACAAGCAAAAAATCTTTTGGATCGTATCATACAATATCCCTGAAATCAAACTGTAACGACTAAAGAAACGTTTTATTTCTTCAAAATTGTCATATTTTGAACACTGCCATATTTGAACAGAGTAAGGATATCCATGGTGAATATTTTTGCCTTCCAATCTTTGCAGCACTTTTTCTGAATCTATCGTTTGAAGAGTGTCTCTGCGACGAATATAAGGGTTTCCCAAATTGTGCGCATACAAAATTATAAAATGAAGATTCGTTCTACTACTTTCAATTTCAAGCCATGTTTGACATTTTTGAAAATCGTGTAACGAGACCAGATTGTACTATTCTCATTTCAAAATGGCCAGGTTTTTTTTTAGCCAGCCTATATTGCAGCCACCGGTATAGACATAGAGAGTTGTGAATCAGAAACGCGGCCAATTAGAGCCTGAGTCAACAATTATTTCTATACTTACGTACGTATAGTTATAAGATGCAGTGTATAATTAGTATGTTCACTCACATTGGGGATACGATTGAGTATCACTGGGTCTTTCCTTGGCGTCTAAAAATGCTTTAGCGAATGGATTATACTTGATTTTCAGACTAGTTACTTCCTCATTTTGGTAAGCGGTCACAGCAATGAATTGCGTCTCTGGAAATCTGTAGGTCAATACCTGTGACATGTTTTCAAAAATGAATCTTATCATTCTCTGAATTCCCAAACCGACGAGTACAATTTTCTGAAACCCACCGTCCTCTGCTCCTCGGTACCGACCCTCACCAGATGCACCCTGGGCTCGTATTTATGCAACGAGTTCAGCATTATCTGACCGTTTCCATTCGACTTGTTCGTTAACTTCACCTTCGCGAAGGACACAGCCTCCTTCATCCAGTGAGCGCCAAAGTTCGGACTCTCGGGGTGGATGTAGATCGGGTTCGGCGGAGCCACTTCCGCTTTTCCACCCGGAACCCATTCCCCGTTCACGTATTTCCATCTGTATTCAGAGGCAATTGTTACGACGGGGAAAAAATTTGATTGAAGAATAATCAAAGTGTCATTCTGCATATGAAGATGAAAAACGTCAAGAATTACACTTTTTTGTATTTTTTTAAATTGTTTGTCACATTTGCGGCTTGAAAAACTGGACTTTGCTCATTGTTAGAGAGAAGATTTCGAGAACTGCTAAAACAGGTACGAAGAATATAAGTCTTCATATGATTTCGTGGTTTTCATAACTGACAAAAACATGTTTTTTGAGTCGGGCTCGTCGCAATAATTGAAAATACTGTGAATAGCTTCAGCCAGTCGATAGCATAATCTTGTATTTCTTAGGAAGATAAATCACTGCTTGTTTCATCGATCACGCGAGACACGGTGTGTACATTTTTTTCTGTACTCTGAAGCTGACGTCATTCGGTGTATGATCTAAAAATATTCGCGACCATTTTAGTGTTCCAAAAATTGTATATTGCGTCGTTTCGAATTGAAGAGTCTTCATATTTGACCGAACACTTTAAAATATAAAACCATTGAAAATATTGAAAACTTTCTCCACGACGACGACGCTTTCTATTCATGGTATTGAAGATAAAATAGATTTCTGTCAGCTATTCAAAATTCAGAAGCTAATTGATATATAAATATATGAACGGTATTTTTTATCCACCCATAATTGGGAGATATTTTTACCGTCGGCGAATAATAAATCATGTAGAATGCCTACTATTTTCTGTACAATATTTCAGAAATGGTTTTCGATAATCACGTATAACGGTGATTCATTCAAACACGAGTTTATTAACGCTCTCAATCAACTTCCTAATCTCTACTGATCATCGCAATAATATTTTCGCATGTAATTCTTAAAAATTACGACAATTTTTTTATAGCCATGTCTGTAGACGTACTGATTCAATTATTGAAACGTTTTTTTCTATAAAAAAAACCGCAGCATATGTTTACTGTGCACAGAGTAGAATATGAGGGTGAAAATTATACAGCAACAAATTTAATCAGGATTTGAATGCTACACTTCTTAATTATTTTATCTCAAATCATAGTTCTGTGAAGTTGAATAATTTGTCTGGTTTTTGTTGTCTTTCTAAAACTACGAAACTACTGATTTGCATTTCAGTGCCTTCGGCTGTTTCCCAACAGTAGATTCTTCTTGTGGTTATACTCGACGTTATAATACCAAACTAGACACCACGAAATTAGAAAAGAAATATACACCACTCTTCTAAATATCGTGTTAAAACACTACGTTTTGAGTCCAGTTGCCCGGAAATGACATAAGATTAAATCCTTTTCCACACGGTTAGAAGAACAAAAATGTTTCAAGAGGACTTTCAACATTTTTATGTAATTCTATTATATACAGTGAGAAAAACTTGAAATATGACAGATACAATTTTTGAACTGTGTAAAACTTTGATACGTTATCGAATACTCGCTAGTAGCAAAATAAAGCAAGTCTGCTCGCAGGCTTATTGAATATTATATTGCAGATCAATCCGTGTCTATATTTGTGACTGCAGAACTAATGTTGCTTTTATGGAAATTATCTACTATCAAATTTGAGAATATAGCCACTGGATAATCTCTCCAAATTCTTCGGCGTGACTCTAATTCACTATTTTCCGACTTGCACGATATTCATACTCTCAAACGAGTGACTTTTTCACTCTCAAGAAGCGAAAAAGTCACTCTTCGAAGTCCCTCCTGTCCCACTGGCACCATTTTCACTCTTGTGGACCGAATAGTCAACCCAAAGAATTTAGAGAGACAATTTAGATGCAATTTAAACAGATTCGTGTCGTTGAAGTCTCCTGCATAAGACACGCGCGCTCACAGAACACTATCTTCGTTCCACGTAGTAATACGTCTTTCAAATGCGTCGGAGGATGTTTTCACTTTGAATTGACGAAGAGGAAAATAGCGAACGATGTAATTATCAATAATTCAATCATGTATAAGTAAAATCAATCACCTGTGAGGATCAACTTGTACAAATTCCAGTAGTAAAGTGTACATAGCCGCCGGTTCCAGTCCTCGAGCAACGACTTTGACGACCGGAAACATTCGCCTGAAGAATATTTAATAAACTATAATAAAAAACAATAAATCGATATTTGATACCGCCTCAATTTATTCGGGAATATGAGAAAAAAAACTTTCACACACAAAGTTGAACTTGTCATATTCAAAACGAGACAAAAAAAAAACTTGGAAATAATCAGTACTGCACTCGATGAAGTAAATCGCGTAATCCAAAATGGCACACCTTCCATTTTTTGTAACAATCATCTCGTTCGTGATGCATTGGAACCTCGTCCAAAGTTCCCTGTCCTCGAGAGCGAGGGAAAGAGTTTGTCCGGCGGAACATTGCGATCCCGGGTTATTCCCGTTGTGGTCATTCCTGTTGACCTCGTCGACGATGTCGCGGTCTCTTTCGCAGCAGGAGGACCTCGGCGGACTGTCATCAGCTGCAGCAGAGGCGGAAGAAGCGTTTGTCCGCTGCTCCTGCAGTCCGCTCGAATGCATCATTGACATTAAATTCCGTCTATATATATAAACCCGCTACAACAGTACGGCTTGACGACGTCGGGGTTCCAGGTTTCTGATGAATTTATCAATTAGAATACGAGTTAATCACCGACACTCCACGAACTCACTAACACTTGACTAAACAAAGTAATTATTACCGCCCGTCCGTCATAGGACGCGCGCGGGGACGTCGGGAAGGCAGTAGCAGCTACTCGAAGACTCGTGGGTGAACCTCGTTGTCACACTTGACTGCGATATTTCACACTACTCGGCGAACCTGGGGCTGCTGCCGCAGGACTCGCGTTGTGCGTCTTGTTCTTGCGGCCGCCGGCTCACGGGACCGTATCTACCCCCACCGAGCCTCAGCTCCCTGTGGGCTTCGCGTAATAATTAGAGTTAATTAGAATTATTCAAGGGTACTCCGCCATGGCCGCCTCCCCTCTACCGGTTTCTTTATTTTTTAAATTATATTTTTTCTTCATTTTCCCCTCCCGGATGGTCTCCCATTGGTCGGAAGCTACGTTCGACGTCCGACGGTCACACCTTCGGCGGTCATGTGTTACCAGCCCTTCGCCGGGTCGTGGTGTTCAGTCATTGGCCAGTTCGAGGTCAATTCCACCGTGGACCGGCTCCTGGAGTCGTTTCAGGTAGTGCACGCCTCCGTACCTGGCTACCTGTCTACCTGTCTGTCTGTTTACTCGCAAAGTCTACGCCTTGCGTCGCCGGGTTTATTAGTGTTGGTTTAAGGCCTGATCATCGGGATGATGGAGAGACTGACCATTTTTTTAGATTTACAAGTTTCGTATTTTTGTAATTCGATAAACGTTTATCCTGATTCATTTAAACTAATGAAAAACTCTACGGTGTGTTACTTCGTTGGGTTTTTTTTCGAATTTGGTGCAAAAAATCTGGCTCATGATCAGATGTACGTGCGGAGGCGGAGCCTGACGTTACACATATCGCGTGATGCGGTATATCCTAGACTCGAGTTGCATTTTGAAGATGGTTAAATGAACGTGGTTTTTTTTTTAAGTTTAGTTTCGTATGTAGATCTGAGGATTTTTGCACAACCGTGTGCCGCAGGAAATTTGAAGAGAAGGACAACTACGGTAACGCAATATTCAATTACAAAGAATCGTTAATGACTCTGAATTACGTTATCTAATTTATTATTCATTCAATATTCATCATACTCTCTGTAAACTAGGAGGATACAAAAAATTACAATCTCCGAAGGTATCATTAAAGTGAAAAAAAATACATATTGGTCCCAAAATTACCTGAGAAAATATACATTCAATATATTTGTATCGAGTTGAAAATATTATTTTACGCATGTGGATTTGAAGAAATGTTGAAATTCTGCAGCTCGAATGAAAGGATCATTCAATTACCCATAGAAAGTCGTGTCTCTTCACCCAGTAGAACCTTTTGCGTTCTACAGAGTTCGATTAAATTGTTTTTTGTACATCTTGGACTTATTTTACACTTTTTCTATTGTAGTATGACAACATTAAAATTTGTTATATTATAGAGTCGAAAAAAAATCGAATCAATGTAAAATAGACGCAAAACTTGAATGGATTTCCTGAAACAGTGAACATTTCATGCTGTGTTTGAAGCCTAGAGACTGAAAAAAAGAAAATTTCTGTTCCTATAAGTAAATTGATTTACTTGAATCAAAAAAATTCCAATATAAATATATTTTAATCCAAGAAATTTTATTTGATTTGATGATATTTCAATTTAATCAATGATGATATTACAATTAATTAATTTGCTTGTCTCAGATCAAATTCACTCGGCAACAGATGAAATTTTTTTCCGTCTACTCTCCTCGTGTATCACAACGAAGACTTATTTTTCGATTTGCGATTCGAATATGAATTCGTAGCTTGTTCAGTTCGTGCCTCTCCGTAGTTTCATAGAATGTGGGATTAGGTGTTTCTGAATTAGGCTTAGGAGCGAGTATACCGGTCGAAAAATCCTTAGCGCGGCTATGTTCTTGGACAAATTACAAAAATCAACAAAGTGCATGGCGTAGCTTGCAGGGTGGGTTTCTTCGTGTTGGTGCACATTTCAGACGTAGTGTAATCGTGTAATGGTACCTGTGAACATCCATACACAGGATATATTAAGTCGCAGGTATATGAAGACGGTCAGACGCAGACTCTGATATTTGAGGAGTTCGTTCGATCGTTTGTTTGCCATCGTTCTGAAGTTCGTTTCTTATTTGCTTCTTAGTTTACCCAACCAATTCACAAGAATTTCCAAACTGTCTATACGCGACTTTATAGACCTGCCTTATTTTTAAACAATTTATATTCAAGTATTCCCAAAGCCTAGAGACACGTAAAATAAGAAACGTGAAATAATCATTATTTTTCACATTAGACGCGTCACTCTGCAAAATATTTCTAAATTATTTATACTGAGCAAGTATTTGCACTAAAATTTGAGCGAATTCTTTCAAACTATCATCGAGCCCCGCTACGTATTGAAATTTGAAAGCGGATGTGAAGCGAATCCATGGTAGCCAACCACGAAGTGGTTGTAGCCGTTATAAAAATTCTTGGGTTGATCAATCTTTATTGTTTAGTGGTGCTTTAACATTTTACAACGGCTAAAAAAAAGGTAAGCCTTGTGAGGGCCGATGGCGCGGCAACCCCTATAAGGACAACGCGTGGGCGGTTGCGACGGGCACCTTCCCGAGGTTTTACCGCACGGCCCTTTTCTTTCATCTCTCATCCTTTATCTTCTATATATATTCTTTTCTTTATTCCATTTTATTATATTTGAGGGATACCGCCACTTGTTTTCCGCCAAAGTAACGCCACGGGCAATAGAATTTAATAATCTTTAAGGACACCGCGTGTTCACCAATTTATATCCCCCATGGGCTCGTGGTATTTATACGTCCTGCACCTACCTGCTTCCGGACAAATTTTACGGTGAAACAGGTTCCGTTTTTCTTCACCTGATCATTCATTTATTTTTACTTATTATTGTATTAAGAATCCTCATGTAATTTTTAAGCAATAAACTACATTTTACATTCTTCTTACCTGAGATTAAAATATATTTTGCAATAAGTATCATATTGTATAAGAGAGTGTTTCGAATTTTGTTCTCGTCTTGTATCTCACATAAAAAAACCTCCAAAGTTCGGTAGCAGGTGATTTATTGCGATAGTGTAGAAATTCTGTGGCTATTATTCGAGGATAGATTTAGAGAATATGTCAAATTCATTATTCTAATGATTGTGGTGAAACTTTGAATGGTCTAACGTTAGATTTCCTTTTTAAAATTTAGTGTGAGACTCTAGCCAGTTATTACATCATTCTAAAGTTGATATAAACATATATTGTGATGGGATGAATTTGTCAATTTCGTTTAGAAATTCGGAATCTTCTAATATGGAGACTTTGGACGCAATTTTTATTTGGAAAGGAGTAGGAGAATTCCACTTGAGATTTGCGTATTTTTAATATACCACTAAATAAATTTGAATATTCTGAAGAATCAATGAAATTATCGGATGGTAATTTGATAATTTAAATATTTTCGCTCCCAAAAGGGGCTACAAATTAGAAGAAAAAGATGAAGACAGCCACGATAAGGAAATATAGAATGGATAGTTGGGTGAAATCTTTCCTTTTAAATGATCGATGATCGATGATTTTCTTCAAAAAGCTCATCGAGTTCTACGCACACGTGCATGAAAATTGAAGAATTTTATTGAAAAAAGTCAACTTTCTTAGATCAGTTGAAAGTTTTCAAATTGATAGGCACGTGAAATATTGAAAAATAACCGAGGAAATAACTGAAATAATAAGAAATAAGTGAAATAATTAAAAATAACTGAGCAATTGAATAAAATGATTAGAAATAACCGAGGAAATGAATGAAATAATAAGACAAAAAAAAATTAGAAATAATAAAATTAATAAATGAAATGGAATGATAAAAAAAATGTCAATATGGAAAAAATTTGTAGTATGCTGATTAGGGTTAAAAATGATGGGAATATAAAATACAGTGAAAACACAGGATGAGTTTCAAACCGGTATAATAATCAAATAAGGAGGTAATACAAGTATCTTCGGATATCAGATTCAAAGTAAAAAAAGGAGCGAGAGAGAGAGAAAAAAAAGTGGTAAACATCAAAATAATTCAAATCAATTGGTTACAATAGAAATATAGTTTACATCTCCATACTCCATAGGGTAAAGTAAAATAACAATTAATTGAATAAATCATATAATATCCTTTTCTAATTGAGACTGATTAGCTTCTAGCATTACGCAGATTCTATCGCTCTGTTTGACCTGTCCAACCGGCTGTTTAGAATTGGACATCTGCTCGTTAGCCTCCATCTGTAACTCGCTCAAATTTCCCTCGCTAATAACGCTGTTTGGCGTATGCCGATTGTGCAGCTGATCGTTGTAACCGGGACACGGATAATTTCCGTAAGCCAAATGCTCGTGGCCAAAGAGGCTGTTGCTGTCGTGAAAAATACTCGGTTGTTCAAGGAACGCAGCTTGGAACTCCTGCGTTGTTGCCCCGGGGTGGAACCATTCCTGGTTCATCGTTAATCGATGAGAATAGTCCAAAAACGCTGCGTAGTTCTGTGGAAGAATAAAAAATCAACAAAATTTCATATCGCGTTAATTGGGGAAGACTTTGGTGATATTTTTGAAGATCGCTATTAGAGGTCTCAGAGAAAAATCCTTCCACCAGTTTTCAATAATACAAAACTTTTGTGATTTTTTTTTTCATTCTTTTATCCGATTATTTGATGATTAGGATTGATGAAAAACACATCCCACCTAATTGTTTATCGTTGGTTTTCACGTAAATCAAGTTTTTTTAACACAGCGTTTGAATTTCCCGGTCGCGTGTGACGTCACACAGTATCTTACCGTCTGGCGGCGCTGCAGACAACGAGAATAACAGGGCGACCGAGGTACTGTGTGACGTCACGTGGCGTTTGAAAATTGATAATTCTCGATTACAGGAAACTTCCCTATTGTAGTATGGACCGTGAAAAAATTGTAATTTTTTTCCACGGTCTATACAACCATTATAAAAAACCTGCTGGAAGGATTTTTTTCATACACCTCTTTTCAATATTGTGAGAATTAAAAAACCCATTTCTGCGAAAAATCTCCCCTCAAAATGAGAAATTGTGATAAAATTACCGTCGCATTGTCGAAGCTCTGATTGTGGCCAAATTGGCTCGGACTCGCCCCCAGCCAGTAACAATCATCCGGCATCATGTGGAGCAGGTCTTCGTCGGCTACCGAAGACATTGGATTTCCAATAACGCTTTGAGTCGTTGGGGAAAATGGGAAGACGGGAGCGGGAAGATACGCTTCGGGAATCGTCTGGTAGGCATAGAGAATTAATTAATCCTTTTTCTATATTATAAACGTTTATTTTCATTTTCATTTATTTTTTTATTCATCTGTTTGTCTTATTTTCACATTCTCATCGTTAATTCTCCCATGTTTATTAGATTATAATAGTATTCCTATGTTGAATGTTGTAATGTATAATCATGTGGTCGACGATATAATATATTATCGAGGTCCTAATTAGGTTCATTCAATCATGTATAGTTTCACGGATTAGGGACTCGATTAGTTAATTAATTCAACAATTGATACAGCGATAATTGGCATCCATTATTCAAAATGCGATCGATCCTGCTGAAGAAAATATCGCGTTCTGAAAGAGAATCATTTTTGGCCAATATGGCGCTCACTTCCGGTTCCTCTTAATAGGCAAACAATGGCACTGTGACGAAATTTGTTTTCGCCATTTTTCAAGTAGAATATTAAGTCCTTCAAAAAATATATTATAGAGCCTTCAAGAAAGTTATTGAAATGATAATTAATTGAATGACATCGAGAAAAAAAAATGAACGAATGACTATGGAATTATAATGATTAATAATTCTTGGAGAAAAAATTAACTGTTATGACAAAAAATTAACAGGACATGGGCAAAATTGAAAGTAGTTACTGAAATTTTTCATTACTGGCTAAGACTTTTTTTCTTCAAGTTTATATAGTAAATAAAATTGATAAAGTCACATTGATTGAATCAATAATCAAAATCTTGTCCGTTTTATTTGATTTCTTTGGTGTTTTTTTTTGTGTCTTAATTTTGTTAAGCTCGGAGCTATGATAGGGTGACCATTGACCAACAATTATAATTACAACGTCGTTTACTTTCTGAACTAACAGAGTGATAATTAACAGATCGCATTTTATCTATCGAACCTGTGACATATCACATCAGACAGTATATTATGTCTACATGCGCGATCCTTATGTGGTACAATATGTATGTGTCTGTGTCGCAAAACTTTTTGAATGAGAGAGAATCGATCAATCAATATTTCGAGATCGATAATTTTTTTTAGATCGTTTTAATATCTGATAAATAATTTTTTTCTTCTATTTTTTGTTAATAGAATTATATTTCAATTATCAGTGACGCATGAAACGATATTGAGATTTACTGATAGAAACATTCATTAATTATTTTTATTTATTTATTTATTTATTTATTCATTTACTTTATATTCATTCATTTATTATAACTAATTTAGATTCCGCTTTGATACGGAACAAATTAGTGTTTCAATAATTTCTTTTAAAATATTATAATAATCAACTGGAAGTGCTGCTTTATATTAATATTTTTCTAATTTCTCTCATTCTGTATTAATTTTTTTTTTCTCCCTTATCGATATGAACATATAATATGTATAACATTTTATTTTATTATTATTTTCTCTTTAAATTTTAACCCCGAGTACTTCGTAAATGCCGCTTTAATTATAAGCGTGACAATTATAATTGGCAGACGGATTCAACTTATCTTCTAAAACAAATATATTATATAGTCATTGTGTAATCACAAGCCGATGAATGAGGATCTGGTTTTTTTTCTATATTTTCTTCATTTTTACACGCCTAATTACTGATTTAAATTTCATTATTTTCGTGTCCCTATTCGCAGTATATAGAAACTGATTATATTAACGATAAAATATATAAACGAATTTAATAATCGCATAATACCTGCGGGGTTTTGATCTCTTACTCGTATATTATATAAGTACTCGGGGTTTTTTTGAATTTCATTTCACACGTTTATATTTTTCATGCCAGGATGATGATTTATCTTAATTATTATTTTTTTAAATTTTTATTTCCTTCTTTTTCATCGGGGGGAAGGGGGGGGGGGGGG